>SZWC01006178.1:64250-77428 GCA_023375785.1 Penium margaritaceum
CTCCTCCTCTTCGTTGTCATCATGTTGTGCTTTGGCATTGTACTTGCTCTCTTCATTTCCCCCTTACCATTTGCACCATGAAACTGGGTAAATTCCTTTTTGGATTAAGGTTTTTCTTAACATGTACACCTCCTCGTCCATCACAAGAGAAGTTGATCCATCCAATGTAGCGAGTAGTTCATCGTTTTCACATTGCATAAGTAGGAGGTTTTTGGGTCTCCCATCGTGCTGCATCTTCCCCCATGATGGTTGGATATCTTAGCCTTGCTGCCTCTTTCTTCTCCTTGCTTCCCTCCTCAACCATCTTCACCTTTTTGTGTCCTTTATCTTTGTTTATGCACAAATTCCATAGTTGCAAGAAACACAGCTACAAGGATGAATGTGCAAATGTGAAATGTATACCACTTGGTTACCCAATGAATGCTCTTTCTTGTTAAGCGTCAAAGTCGAATGTTTTTCAAACTCTAGCTCTTGTTACCAGTAATGCCTTAAGGAAGGCATTCCAGGGCCTAGTTTTTCATTTGGAAAGCTACAAGAAGAGGAACTATGCCAAAATCTCTTTCAAAACATTTGACGAGCTTTTTAACACAAGGGATTTTTGTAACCAAATTGAAGCTTTGTAGTGTCTAATGCAAAATGCTTCGGTAAACTGGCTTTGTCACGGGTTTGATGTTTATCATGATTCTTGGAAATTTGGATGTCTCAAATTTGAAAAAGAAATCACATTTTCCATCGCAGGGAGGTTTTCTTCAGTTTTGCCAGTGTGTATGTTTTGTTTTACCGACTTTGGAGAATTGTGCATTCTATACATTACACTTCAAAACAGATCTTTGTGTTCTATTCTTTTCATTTTTGGATAACAAAGTAGTACTCATCATTTCCGGACGTATGCCGATTCTTAGCTTGTGAGCAGAACCCCAGTTTTTGAAAACGTAGTACAGTGTTGGACAAGGACCAACTCACTATAAAAGCCTCCTTTTGTTTTTCATAACAATGGATAGTACATTCTTCTCTCCTTAAAAATTCAAGAATGCAAGTACATCGTGATAAGAAACCATTCAAACGGACCTGGACCCAATGCAGTAAGGATGCATCCAACTTGGCAGATACGTAAGGAATGGCAAGCCGGGGCTTGCCATTCTTCTTTCTATCCTTCTTGCTACCTTCCTATTTTCCACAAATGGCTTAACATTGATGAGATTTTCTCCACAAACTGGGACACGGACATACTGACATCCGTCGATGTCAAGTGAGTTTCACTTAAACCCCTTACCTATCCACTTTGACAAAGGTAAGTTCGCATCAGCAAAAGATTGAAACTGCATCACATTTCACAAATGAGCAAAGCAACAAAGATATCAGGGAAAATCATCACAAATTGTTGAAACATCCATGGGTTAAATGTAAAGACAACTCTTAGGGAAACATGAAAAACAAGTCAAACCCATATCTACCTTGATGGTCATGCCTAGTAGATCACATGACTTGATGATCAAGTGAAGAAAAGGGGTGATGTTTCACCCACGCTGTTGCAAGAGTCGTAATTGAGGGGAAATCCCCATTTTCCTGACACACAAACTCCCACTCGATGATTGACCATTTTCTATGTTTTTGTAGATGGAGCTAGCAAAAACATTAAAATGAGTGCTCGAAAAACAAGTAAGGTTCCTAGTGTAACGGGTCGAGTCTCCAGCTCTTGCTCTGAAGTCCTCGTCGGAGTTTGCAGAATGACGTTCTCAGTCTGCGTCAGGGGTTTACCCCCTTCGCAAGACTGAGGGGCAATCGTCATCAACGACCCATAGCAGGGAGACTCGAATGTTTCGAGTCTCTGGAGGCCCATTTCCGTTTTTAACCAAACCCCTGGTTTTGGGACCCAAACCGGGGGTTTTTACCTTGAACTCGTGTGTTCGCACGAGTTATTTGTTTGTTTTATGTCAATGTTTGTCGTAAACGAACTTCAATTTACGTTTTGTCATTCTGGCACGAAATCGTCGCGTGCGAGGCACGCTGGCGATTTCGCGCTAGCTATTTTCGACCTCACCCTCGCTCCCCCTATCCATCGTCCTCTCTTGCTCGTTTGCAAGAAGGGCGAGGGGGGGCGAGGGCACGAGGCAACGAGGCCTCGTCCTCGTGGCCCTCGTGGCCCCTCAACCGCCGATCAGGCTGAGGCCGCCATCGGCGGCTGGCGGCTGGCCTGCCGGTGGCCGGCCGGTTGCTTGGCCGGCCACCGGCTGTCCAGCCGGCCGGCAGCGAGCTGGCCGGCAGCGAGCTGGCCGACGGCCAGCGAATTGCTGGCCGCCGGCCAGCCCTCGCTGACGCGAGGGGTGGTGCACAACCACCCCTCGCTTCAACGAGGAGGGAGGGCCGAACCGACCCTCCTGCTACATTCCTCCCCAGTTTTTATGAACCGTCCCGGTTCATGAACAACAAGTAGGATTGTCAGTCAGTGAGTCATCAACATTGTGAAAGAAAACTAACAATTTCAATCACCAGCTAAACATGAACACGTGCATGGTACTTAGACCTAAGCTGCAGCTTGTAGGTCAGCACGGCTAGCGGCCTCCCCCCTTTAGGCTGGAGCGTCCGCGCGACAACCATGTTGGGCGTCCCCAATCTCCTATGGTCGCTGTCCATGAATGCTGCCCTGTGGAAATATTGTTCACTTTTTCCGCGTTCGGGTGGTACCTCCTGCCACGCGTCAATCTGTGCGAGCTGCAAACTCGCTCCAGTACTTGTTGACCACCCCTGTGGGCAACCGAGATTCGGGCTCCCATGAATTATGTTCAGGTCCACAACCGGCCCAATGAATGAGGTACTCTCTGACAACGCGCGACCGAAGAGTACGCTCTCTGTGCTGGAGTAGGTGAAGGACCTCGTATTGGCTGTCGGCAGCCAGGACTGTTGGCGGTGGCTGAACGGTTTCTTCTGCCGTGTATGGAGCTAGCAGGCTCACATGAAACATGTCATGTATCTTCATACCCGGCGGAAGCAACAATCGGTATGCCACTGGCCCGATGCGTGCCACGATGGGAAACGGCCCAATCCACTTCGGTAGAAGTTTTCTTGCCCCTGGCGACTTCAGCCGAAGGTTTTTAGTGCTAAGCAACACTTTGTCACCGATGTCAAACAAGACCTCCCGGCGACCTTTGTCAACACATGCCTTTTGTCGCTGCCGAGCTGCTTGAAGGTGACCCTTCGCCTCCTATAAGAAGGAGTCGATGCGCTCCGCAAAGGCTTGAGCGGAAGGAACCTGCCCTCCTATACCCCCACTCTTCACCAATAAAGAGGGTACCACTGGATGCCGACCACTGTTCAACACGAACGATGTGAACTGTATGGACTCGTTCACCGAGTTGTTCACCGCAAACTCTGCCGGTGCTAGGAATTCGTCCCAATCATGCATAGCAGGGTCCACGTACATGCGGAGCATCTGCTCTAGACTGTGATTCATGCGCTCTGTTTGTCCGTCAGTTTGAGGGTGAAATGCTGTCGACATCTACGACTCACTGCTGAAGTACTTGTGCATCTTTTGCCAGAACTTACTAGCAAATTTTCGATCTTGATCGGAGATAATGCGCAACGGCAAGCTGTGGTACTTTACGACACCCTCAAAGAAGAGACGAGCTGTCTCCTCTGCGTTCACGTCAGTGGTTGTAGGAATGAATTGTGTCATCTTCGTCAAAAGATCCACAACCACTAGTATTGCATCATGGCCACGGGCCGTGTCCGGAAGACCAGTAATGAAGTCCATGCTGACGCACTCCCATGGAGTCCCAAGAATGGGAAGCTATTGGAGGAGTCCAGCAGGCTTCTTGTTGCTAGCCTTATTCCAGAGACATGGGTCGCATGTCATGCAATACTTTCGGACATCAACACTCCACCCTGGCCACCAATAATGGTCCGGGAGTGCCTGTCTGGTCTTTCGGGGTCACACATGACCTGCTACTGGCGGGTCGTGGAACTGGGAGATAACCTTTACTCGAAGGTCTCCCGAGTTTGGCACAACAACTTGTTCTCCGTGCCAGAAGATTCCTGCGGCCTCCACCAAGCCGTACTTGTCCAGATTTCGAGAGTCTTGAAACCAAGAATCCACATAATATCCTATCCGGATCCTGTTTACAAAACCATTGTAATGGATAATCTCTCGTGGTGGTTGCCACAGAGGTGCAGTGGGATCTGGTAGTTGTACTGTTGCTGTTACAATGGCCATAAAACACCCACTAACCTCGGTGGTTGCTTTAATTTCCATAGGCTGTCGGCTTAGTGGATCGGCCACATTGATGCGTCCTTGCCGATGTTCCCATGTGACCGAGAATCGACTTAGGTATTCACTCCAACGCGCTTGCCGTCTTTACAGGTTCGGTTGCGTTTGGAAAAACACCAATGGATTATGGTCGGTCACGACCGTCACACCCCCTTCAGCACCCTCGAGGTAGCAACGCCACATCTTGAAAGCGTGTACTACCGCAAGGAGCTCTTGATCCCCAGTCATGTACCGCGTTTGCACGGGGATGAGCTTCCAGCTCTCATACGTAACTAGGTGACTGTTCTGCATGAGGACGGCTCCAAGTCCTACTACCGAAGCATCACATCGAACCTCCTACGGTTGCGATGGATCCAGAAGAGCTAGGACGGGCGCCGTGGATAGAACCTCTTTGACTTTGAGAAATGCGTTCTCGCAATCAGGTGTCCATTCCCAACGCACGCCTTTTCGCGTGAACCTGGTTAGCGGTGCTACCAGGGTCAAATACCCTTGCATAAACCGTCGAAAGCAGTTTGCGAGGCCGAAGACAGACCGAATCTGCCCAACATTTTTGGGACGTGGCCAGTCCACAACGGCTTGGACTTTTCGTGGGTCGACACGGATGTCGTCTTTGCCGACGATGTGTCCAAGGTATTTGAGCTCATCTTGTGCAAGCTTGCACTTGCTCACTTTCGCATAGAACTTCTGTTCCCGAAGGATTGCGAGAACTTCGCGCAGATGTTCTATGTGCTCTTCCATTGATCTGGAGAAAACTAGAATGTCATCCAAGAAAACCAAGACAAACTGTCCGAGTTGCTTGGCGAACGTTCGATTCATTTCTCCTTGGAAGGTTGCCGGGGCATTTGAAAGCCCGAAGCATAACACTCGGAACTGATAGTGTCCCATGTGCATTCAAAACGCGGTTTTGGGCACATCATCTTCCGTAATGCGGATTTGATGGTATCCTTGAGACAAATCTAAGGACGAAAATACTTTTGCGCCTTGGAGTTGGTCAAAAAGGTCCTCAATCCGTGGTAAGGGGAATCGATTTTTCACCGTCAGCTTGTTCAACGCCCGGTAATCCACGCACATGCGTAAACCACCGTCCTTTTTTTCACAAAAAGAACCGGCGCACCGTACGGCGAGCTACTAGGCTCGATCCATCATTTTGCAAGGTACTCTTTGATTTGTCGTTCGGCCTCTCGCCTTTCTGCTGGACTAAGGCAATACATGGGTCTGAACGGTGGAGTCGTATCCGGTTGTAGCAGAATCGTGTGGCCCATGTGTCTTTCTGGTGGAAGCCCAGCCGGTGGGTCTTGGAATACATCCGAGAACTCCGCCAATAGAGATCTGATCTCTTGTGGCGTGTCTTCCGTCACATCGTCCTCCACTTTCTGCAGCTGAGCCAAGAAGCATCGACAACCTTGTCGAATACGTCTCTTGACCTGCATAGCAGACAAGCTCGCATGGACTTTGAGTCAGGTCGGTGATAAATCCGTACTCGAAATCAACATAAAGCGGCATTGTCCTTTTCGGAGGATCAAACGCTTTGATTCAAAACACATTAGAGCCTTGTTGTCACGGAGCCAGGGATCGCCTAGCACCACGTCAAACGGGTAAAGAAGGTTGAGAACCTTCAACGTGACACTCTCTGTGTACCCTTGAATACAAATTATTGCTTTACAAGTACCGATCACGGGTACCGTACGGTTGTCACCGACAACAACTACGCCATTTGATGGCTCGTGACTCAGGCCAACCTGTCGGGTAAAGCCAAGGCTAACGAAAGTGTCGTCCCCTCCAGTGCTAGCCAGTACGTTCACGGGAGCACCAGCTAGGTGTCCTTTGAACTGCATTGTCATGTTGCCTCCACTCTTCCGAGTGAACAGACTCGACGACGGTAAGCCGAGTTTGTGATAAACACAGAATCTGTACGACGGGCGTCGCAACTCCCATGACTCACCCACTCGAGTCCACATCTTGTGGGCACGTGTGAATTCGGCTAGCACCTTCCAGTCTTTGAATTTCACTGGGTCAAAATCGTTGACTAAGGGTACTGCAAACGTGATTGAACTCATTGCTTTGAGGGCGTTTGCTTCAATCACTGTATCACACAACTCTTGCACAGTGGTTGGTGTCGCCACCACTAAGCATGTATGATCATGCATCTCATCCGGGGATGCAAGATTTAGTGGACAATGTCGGTCAGCAAGTGTAGAATGCGGTTCAAGAAGACGAGAAAAGACAATAGAGAAATTTAAACTCGACAAAAACTCAAATTGTTTAACATCCTCATCTGAAAACATGAACCCACACTCGTGATCCAGTTTTTCCCCTGAGTGGTCCCCACTGACGTCACTCAGGGGTGGGGAAAACCCGCCCCACGGCCCTGTCCGTTACCACGGCCAGGCCCATTGCCGCGACCGTGACCCTGTCCATGGCCCTGTCCGCGGCCTACTACTGCACCATCCCCACGAGGTGCTACTGCTGCAGCTAACGCAGCGGTATCTTGTCCACCCCCAGCAGCCTAAGGGCACCAAGCCCTAAAGTGCATGCAGTTATGGCAGAGCCCTTCGCAAAGGATGTGTTGCGACGCTCACGCGCCGCCTGCAGCTCGTCATTCTTGTGGCTACGCTTGTTGTTGGGACCCTTGTATCCACCAGCCTTCTTGGCTGGAGGGTTTGTAGGCTACTTGCCCTTGGCCCCGCCTCGCTGTCCGGCTGACCCACCAGCCCCTGCAGCATCCATGCGCATGTCGCGGCCTTGCTCTGGACGTGCGTTTGGCCGTGCATCAGAGTAGTGCTTCGGGTTCGCCGAATACACTTCGCTCATGTAGTCGCGCAATGCCCTCCAGCTTGTCCAAGCTTGGCCAGTGGCTATCATGGTGGTCTTGTCCTTCAGCTTCTCGCTGGCGAGACCATCCCGCAAGTCCTCTAGCAACATGCACTATGGGTACTTGAAGGTCTGAGTCCCATTACCCTCGGTGAAGCTTTCGACTTCTTCCACGAGTGCGGCGAACTTGCTCAAGTAGGATTCGAGCGAGGTGCCCAGCTGCCTGAAGTCCTTGATCTTGTGGAAGGCGCGCTGTGCCTCCTCACGTTGGGTGCACTTCTTGCGCATGATCACACAGAAGGCCTCCCACGGCATGGGCTGCCACTCGAGGTGCGGCTGCTGCGTACTCCACTCCTTGACCACATACTTGAAGAGTTTGTCTTCAAGCCGCGTCGTGGCAAGGTTACCCCACTAACCGAGTGGAGCCTTGTGGACACTTAGAACGTGCTCCATGCGATTCAGCCAGTTGGTCAGCTTCACACCCTTGAGGAAGATCTCCACACTGTGGAGGAAGGACGTGTTCATGACCGGCCCCGAAGTCGTCGAGGTAGGCATCTCTTCGCTGCCACCGGTAGTGGCATCCGCAGCTGCGACACGCTGCGCTTGCTGTTGCATCCGCACCTGGGTCACGCTCTGCAACGCCTTGTCAAGGTCGTTGCAATGGCGGCTTGCCTCATGGGCGGCCAAGCGTTGCAGTTGGCGATCACGGTCAAGGTCCGTGATGCTTTGCCCGACGTGGGCTAGCAGCTTTACGAACGCGAACTTGAGCTCTGATGTCGTCACAGCATCAACGATAGCCTCCAGGGCCTCGCGTTGTCCGTGCACCCTTACCCACTACAAGAGGGTACGGTTCGCGTACACGCCTCCAAGGAGTCCCACCTTTCGGAGGAGGCTGTCGTCGGTGACGACGCTCGAGTGGGCGCTGCCTTGCCCCATTGTGGCCGCATCGTAGGAAGGAGGATCTGCCCCCATTCCTCCGAGTGGTTCCGTACCTCCACCATCGGTGGTGATCTTGAGTCGGCGTGCAGCCTCAGCAGCAAACTCCGTGAGCCTACGACGGTCATCGCGAATTGCCTTCGCGGCGACGTCGTCCGGCTCGTTCTCGCGGGAACTTCCCGTGTGGCTGCTTTCAACGCCCTTGCTGCTCTTGGCAGTCTCGCTGCCGTCGGCAGCTTCAGGCGATGCGGCGGGCGTCTTGCCCTTCTCGAGCAATCGGCTCGATTTTGTCGCACGACGATGGCGATGGTCGCGATCCTTGTCGCCTTTGCCATCATCGACGTCGTGCTCTTAGTCGGGGTATCCCCCCGGGAGATCCTCCTCCATCGCATCGTCCGTCATGTGGGGGTTGCCCACGTTCGCGTCGACGTGCTCGTTGAGCACCTTTTTGGCCTCCGTACGCTACTCGGTATCGCCAAGATTGGCGTCGGTTGCCTTTGGCGGTAGGGTTGCCCTTGGCGGTACGGTTGCCTTTGGGTTGGCAATAGTGCTCGCGGTGGTGGCTCCCAAAATTTGGAGTCTGCGGAGAGCTCGTGGTGAGGCCGTCACCACCTTACCCTTGTTTGTCTTGGACGGTTCGGCACTTGCCATCTCGTCGTTCATGCAACTAGCACGTGAAGGTCGTTGTGAGGATCACCGCACAACTTAAAGGAGGAATTGCGTCCTACAATCTCTTTGCTCTCACGATCGGTGAGGCAATCATAATTTCAATTTCTATATTCCTAGACCGCCACGTCGTCACAAGTTCGTGGTTTTTGGAACTAGACTTCCTAAGTCGTGACTCACGGTGATTGGCAATGACTAGTACCTAGGAAAACAAAAAATTACAAGACAATAGAACGAGGAGGAATGTGAGTGCCCCTCACAAAACAAGAGTAAACAATGAGAAGAGGAAATCTAACAATTCCTAGCGAGTCTTCCACTCTCTTTTCCAACTTCTTCTCTTCTTCTTGTCTTCTTGTCTTCATTGGTCTTCTGTTCACGCTTCTTGACGCCTGTCGCGTTCTTGGGCGGCGTCTCCCTTGAGCCGGCGGCGTTGGCGAGCCGTCAAAAATCTTGAAGGTGTCAACCTCCTTCTTTTGAGGGTGCTCTCAGGCCGTGAGAGTCCCTCAACTTGGGGAGGGGCGCTGTCCAAGTTTTTGGATGAAGTAGGTTTGAAGGAGCCTTCAAAATGAGGAGGATTTTGTGGTTTTAGAGGTGGAAACTCCCCCAACCCGCCCCACAAAAATCCTCCTAGCCCCCTGGAAGTGTGGAGAGGCTGAAAAAAAGTGGCTCCACCAAGTAGAATTTTTTTCCAGCTCTGCAACGCACTTTACAGCGCTTCAATCCGTGAAGCATGGATGCCGTAGTCCCTTCTGGCGTTTCTGGTGCTGCTTGCAGCTGCCGGCGGCGTTTTGCATGTGACGTAGCCACCGTTTCCGTCAACCCTTAGTCGCGAGGGTCGTCAGCCTCTGAGAACCAGTGTAACGGGTCGAGTCTCCAGATCCTGCTCTGAAGTCGTCGTCAGAGTTTGCAGAATGGCGTTCTCAGTCCGCGTCAGGGGTTTACCCCCTTCACAAGACTGAGGGGCAATCGTCATCAACGACCCTGAGCAGGGAGACTCGAATATTTCGAGTCTCCGGAGGCCCATTTCCGTTTTTAACCAAACCCCTGGTTTTGGGACCCAAACCGGGGGGTTTTACCCCGCACTCGTGTGTTCGCACGAGTTGTTTCGTTTGTTTTATGTCAAAGTTCGTCGTAAACGAACTTCGATTTACGTTTTGTCGTTCTGGCACAAAATCGTCGCGTGTGAGGCACGCTAGCGATTTCGCGCAAGCTGTTTTCGACCTCACCCTCGCTCCCCCTATCCCTCGTCCTCTCTTGCTCGTTTGCAAGGAGGGCGAGGGGGGCGAGGGCACGAGGCAACGAGGCCTCGTCCTCGAGTCGCTCGTGGCCCCTCAGCCGCCGATCGGGCTGAGGCCGCGATCGGCGGCTGGCGGCTGGCCGGCCGGTTGCTTGGCCGGCCGCCGGCCGTCCAGCCGGCCGGCAACGAGCTGGCCGACGGCCAGCAAATTGCTGGCCACCGGCCAGCCCTCGCTGACGCGAGGGGTGGTGCGTAACCACCCCTCGCTTCAGCGAGGAGGGAGGGCCGAACCGGCCCTCCCGCTACACCTTGTTTCCTTACAGCTGAGCGACAATGCCTTCTTTGCTTTATTCTCGAACACGCAAACCCACATCCATCCATAAAAACCGTGTTCAAGCTCCACC
The DNA here is from genome assembly GCA_023375785.1 of Penium margaritaceum. NCBI lineage: Eukaryota > Viridiplantae > Streptophyta > Zygnematophyceae > Desmidiales > Peniaceae > Penium > Penium margaritaceum. The sequence continues at coordinate 74,569 of SZWC01006178.1, forward strand.
CCAAGTTGCATTTGAAACTCCACTCGCAGCTCCTCGTCGACCATCAATTTGTTTTTCCTTTCCGGTTGGCCGGGGGTCTCCTTGCAAGCGGGCAGGCTGCGCAAACTGCTCGTGGCAGCCTTCCCGTTCTTCCCTTTTTCTTCTTCTTTTTTTCCTTTCCTTTTTTTCTCCTTGATCGGCTCGCTTCGTGGCTCTCCCCCTCGCTATCCGCCGCCGGCTGGGGCTTCGCGAGGGCCCATTCGTCGCAGCAGTGGGCTGGCCGTGGTTGAGCCTGCTGCCGCGGCAGAGCCTTGCCGCGGTCCAGCCAGCCGTCACGGCAGGTCGTGCTGGCCCAGCTCGTCGCGAGCGCGAGCTGGTGCGAGGTCCTCCATGGACCTCTCCTCCCCCCCTCGCTGCTGAGGGAGTGTTTCGCTTGCCTGAGCGAGAAATTCCTCCTCCAGTTTTTTTCTTCGGAGGTCCTGTTTCACTCGCGAGAGTGAGCGACGCCTCCCCTATTTTTTTTTTGGCGAAATCGCTCGGCTGTCCCCTACTACTGCTTTCTGCGCCCGCTTCAGACAGAAGATTTGTCCAGGTCAGAAATCTTAACTGACCTATATCAGTCCCAACTCAGCAGAAAAGTGAGCTGCTCCTTGAGATCATCCAGAAATGGCTCCCTTGACTTTGCCTTGCTTCAACGGCTCCAAACTTGCAGTATGCAGGCAGCTGCTACAGCTCCTTGGTGTCCAAGGAGTCTGATCCGAGTGATAATCTCACCACTCTCGTCGTTGAAAGTGGTCAAGTCCATTTTCGTAAGAGAGTTGTGGTAAACGTTGATGTAGATTGTTTGAGCAATAACAGTTCCCAGCCGCTCCTCAACGCTTGTAGACTTCCACTCTGCTGCCGTTGTTGATGGAGCGACCTTGCTTCAAATTTTCACACTCTGTAAAGAAGTCGTTATTGCCTTCGGCCTCCTCCCCCTCACTGGTGAAGGCCCAAATTGTTGCGATGGCATTTAAGGCCCCGCAAGTCTCCTCCCAAAACTTGATCAGAATGTATAGAACTCCACTGGTACTGCACCCGTGGAATGTCATCTCATCATGCATGCCACCTCCACGAGGTGGGCTTACTGCAAACACCTGCCGACATGGCAGGAACGTCCGTTGTGGAGCACAGCTCCACCTTGCATGCCACCTGATTAGAGGTGGGCTTACTGTAACCGTCTGCCGACACAGCAGGTATGCTTATTTTTTTTATCGAGCATGGCTTCCTCGCGCATGCCACCTCCATGAGGTGGGCTTACTGCAACCGTCTGCCAACATGGCAGGAATTTATCTTGGCTTCTCTGCCTAAGGTGCTTGAAGGCCCGATAACCTTCCTCTCCCTTCGGACGTCACACGCCCCTTCTTGCCGGTGCACTATCGCATCGGCTCACGAATGCTGCTGTTCACTTTTTATGCCCTCGTCACAGCCACTTCGATGGAGAGATTGCCATGGCTTCTCCTAGCCAAAAACGACTGGATATTCTACTTCTGCTGCTATGCCTGATGTACCAGATCCACAAAACAAAGGATCTAGACCTCCTCCACCTTCATGGAGGTCTTCTTCTCCATCCTCTCCTTCTCTTGCAAAGGTCTCGATGGAGATGTTCACATAGCAGGTTAAAGCCTCATTGCTCCACGCCTACCGTCTGGGCAATGAGTTGTTTCGGCTGCATTGGGCTGGTGTTGAAAGCCTTCTTGATATTAGCAGCTGCAATTCCTGCTTTCACCGCTGAGTGTTGGGAAATTGTTGGGGACTCCCCCCCCTTTTTTTTTTATATGCTCCCCTCATTTTTCTTCCTCCTCTTCTTCTTCCGCTTCCTCTGTTGCCCTGTGCGTAACAGCCGAAGTGTAATGCACATGCGGAAGGCTGAAGCTGTGTTGCTGATGATGCACTCGGCCTTGTTACGGTTGTTGAGACACCGCTCCCGATGGTGGTGAGTGGACTTGCTTTTTCCACCATGTTGCTTGTTGTCTTCAGCTGCATAGTTTGCTCCTTTGCATGTCCTAATGTCTTGCTGCTATTTCACGCCTTCTGCCGCATGCTCTGCTGCTTGACGTGTTGCAGCTCTTAACCTTGTGGTCATGGATGGAGGTGCGTAGTACCCAGTGTACAACTTCCATATACCATGAATCTGGGCCACCTGCTTGAATTTGTGTGCCCAGTGAGGGAAGTTCTCTCTGTCAAATTGGTCAATCTTGATCTTATGTAGCTGCAAAGCAGCTGCTGCCGGAGGCACGGCGTCCTCAAGTCCTTGGTACGCCTTGCCATGTGGAGGCACTTGGGGGCCTTGCACATGGCACTACTTTTGCATTGCTGGATGAGCTTGGAATGGTGGTGCGACTGGTGCCATAGCGGGTTGTGCCATGTATGCTTGTGGTAGAGGTGCTAGTTGTACTGGTTGGAACTGTGCCATGATTGGCACCGCGGGGGCAGCTTGAGGCTGTTGAACTGCAAACTGCTGTGACATGCTTCCTTGGGCAGGTGCCACAGGATGCACTTGCGGAGGTATTGTTGGTTGCACAACTGAGGGAGGGCTTGCTTGAGGCAAATGCGCGGATGATCCTTGAGATGCTTGTTGCCATTGCATCTGTTGCTGCTGCTGCTGCTGAAGCTGTTGTTACTGAAGTTGCTGTTGTTGAAGCTGTTGTTCTTGCTGAAACCACGCCAGTTGCTGTTGAAGTTGTGCAATCTGGGCGGCCTGAGCGGCATGTGACTGTTGCAGCTGCTGCGTCTGAGATGCTTGAGCGGCATGCGTTAGCTGCTCTTGTTGACGAAGGAGCTCTTGAGCTCCCATCTGCTACCTCAACGCCTCCCTCTCGTGCTCCACATGCTTGAGGAG
>SZWC01006178.1:100366-132734 GCA_023375785.1 Penium margaritaceum
CTCCTGTTATCCTTCTTCCCTTGTGAGGCGTATCTCCTGACATGGTTGGTCCCTGTTCCTTTTTTCATGAAGGTGACACTCACCTGACGTAGCTGCAATCGTTTCGCCAGGATGTTTCAAACATGACTGTGCACTGCCCTTACCTCTTGCTCACAACATGTCTTGCCCTCTTGTGCTATGCAGACTGCACATGCATACCGAGCTGCTCTCGTGGGCTCATCTACAAGAGCCCTCTCATGACAGGGAGCGAAATGGATGTAACATCTGGACAGGTTCAGGCATGCTCCCAAATCTCAAGTAAAGCCCCGGCTCCTCCCGAAGGTTCAGTTCTAGACTCACTGTCAAATGTCAATGGACAGCAAGCAAAAGTTGCTCAGTGGTCTGCCCAGAGGACTCAAAGAGGTTTACTTTTTGTTCTACTTGTTTCACTTCTTGAAGTTGCCCTATGATCACATGGACGTGTGAGAGCATGTTCCTTGCTTGCACTGTTTCTGTCCTTGCTGCAGAAAACGTCTCCCTTTCTTCATCCTTTCTGTCACTCTTCTTGGTAATTGAGGAATTCCTGGCTGTTCCAATGGGTAGGTGAGGAGTCTTAGGATCTTTTCAGTGCTGTGTTTGGAGCACCTCATCGGTGCTCACTTATTAGGCTGCTGGGAGGCTCAACCGCTTCTTCGACACCATCAGCCTTTGCAGGCCCATCCTCACCTACTGTCTGGAGTTTTTTTTCGGTGACCAACTCTTGGGAACCATTTTTGCAGCAGTATAATCCGTACTCGTTCATGACCTGATTCCACAAAGTTGTTGTATTTGCACCGCATGCTTCTTTCAATTCGTCACTCAGACAATGGACAGGCTCGTACAAATGCAGCGTTTTGCCCAACAGTTGTTTGGAAGCCTGGATCTAGGAAACAGGAAATCCCTGTCCGTCTTCCCTTACACGACTGTGTGCAGCACCACTGGTGAAAACACAACTGACGACATCCTTAACGGAAAAGAGTGTGTGGACTAAGAGTGAGAAAACGCACAAGACTGTGTAGCCTACGGGGTGGAACTTGATAGTGGAGTCCACCCGTCGGCCGGCGAGAGGAAGCTCGTTGGTACTTGCTCAAAATGCAAAAGCAAAACCTCTCTATGGTCACACATGCCTACAACATGAGTTTGGGCCTACGCTACGCTTGTCTAAACTAGCACCAGTGCACAGGCAGGACTAAACTAAGTTATCGAGGCACTGCAGTTCACACACGAACAAGCATGAAGTTGGATTGTCTTGACACAACACGAGATCATTCCAAGATTGGAGTTAGGTAGTGATGATGCGCATGTACCCGGTGGCTGGAAACAACTGCTCGGCAGCCGCCGGACTCGCGTCTGCTCCCCCACATGGAACGCCGCCTGTTGGTTTTTGCGCATCTCTCATTGTGCTCTGTTGTGTCCTCCCAGCTTGTGTACATCGGCGTGCAGATGACTGACGGCGAGACTCGACACTGCTGGAATGTCGTCCGGTGGAGCCGACGCACGCTGAGTGTTGTGATGTGAGATGTTTCAGTCCGTTTGTACAGCTTACTGTGACCACTCGGCCGCGTCCATGCTCGTGCAGATCCCTGATGCGGACCTAGTTGGCGCCGGAGCACTGATGGTTGGTGGATTCACCCGCCAGCAGCCACCAGGCGGCCGCCATGACGTCCCGGGTGCTTGCTCGGGTACTCTGCAGCTTTTCTGCAGACGCTAGAGTTTTCTCGGTGGACAGGCTCTTGAGGCCGATTTGCATGTTTTGCATTGTCCTTCCATAGATTGATGCCGGACTTGTGCGTGTGACCAGTCGCAGCGTCCGGCTCGAGATTCTGCACGTCTAGGTTCAGACGGCGCAGCATTCTGACATGTGTGCGCAGAGTTACGGCCAAAACAGTGGTTTTGGGCCGGTTTTATGACAGCTCTTGGACCGCCGCGTGCGACACCCGCTGTGCGCCGCGGCAGGTATTTATGCCATGGACCTGTCATTTGTTATCTCTCTCTGCAAATGCTTATGAAGCATTCAGACACTTTGCCTTGTGTCCCTTGGCCAAACCCTTGCCGTTACGTGCACGACTTGTGACTGTCGTCACCGTCTGATTAGGCACTGACGCCTGGTCAATGGGAGTGTGGCTAGGAAGCTTCTATGCATCTTCTCATGGTATCAGAGCAACAAGCCAGAGCTTCTTGTGCTACACAGCAGAGATGCAACAATCACAGCAGCAGTGAGCAGGAGCAGCGGCAACAGCACACAACAACAACGACAGGTCCTGGGAGGACCCACCAACCTGCGCCATTGCAAGGCGTAGGCCGCAACACCTGCGTGATGGAGGAGTCATGCAGGAGGGGTGCAGCAGTGTAGCGGCACGCCAGCGCAGCAGCGCCATAGCAGCTGTCCAGCAGCGCAGCAACATTGCTGGCAGTTTTGACCATAGCAGCAACATCGGGGGCGGCATCAGAAACATCAGCAACAGTAGCCGCCAAAGTGGCTTGAGGCCGTTGCCGTCAAGCTCGACGGCAGCAGCAGCAGCAGCAACAACAGCAGCGTGCGCCACCGCTGCCCCTGTCCGTGCAACTTCCTAGAAGCCGCACGGACGTGGAGGAGCCGCAGACAAAAATCGCGTCAGCCACCACCTCCCCGTCGGCACGAGCTTGCCCTGGCTTTAAACGAATGCCATTTTCAGCGTTTGAGGGTGCGTTGGAAAGCTCTTCTCTCAAGCTCTCCAGAGCTACTATTCACGCTCAGTTTCGTGCTCTGTCGCCACCAGCAAAGACTGAAGTGCAACGCAGATTTGTTTTCTGCTGAAATTCGGGCAGAACAGGGAAAAGTGACGTTTTGCCACTTTTTCCAACTTTTTGTGACCGAAAATTTCACCACCATGTTTAGCACATTCAGGATCCTCTGTGGTCCAAATTTCGCTTGATTTGGACAACCTTGAATTAATAGTGCTGAATTTTTAAAATTTCAGCACTTAGCCAAATTTCTGGCCGTCAGCACCATACTTCACCAAGTTTTTGGCAGGACGGTCAAAAATTGCGAGCGTCTCAAATCTTCGAGAAACGCTGTCAGTTTCTTGTTTGGAGCATTTTCGACGCTCGGCCCCATACTGAGCACCGCGATGGCGCCGGTCCGTGATCCGCTGATCCCTCTTCCTCCTCTTCGGGCGTTGTGAGCCCGCGGTCGCAGTCCCGCATGATCGATGAGCTTCGTCGGTCGTAGGAAGAGATGCGCCAGCAGCAGTAGAGGCAGTCCGACGCGTTGCAGGAGATCACAGAGTTACTGCGGGGTCGTTTGCTGGCTTCACAACAGCTACCTAGAGAGTCTACTGGAGCTGCACCATCCGCTCAGCAGTCTACACCCTACACAGTGCGGCGGTCTCAGCATCGATCATCACAGGTGGACACCTGGAACGAGGAGGAGATTGAGGATGACTCACGCGAGCACGAGATTCGTGTGCTTGAGGAGCGCATCCGTGAGTTACGTCTAGGATCACAACCTGCCACTCCACCACCTTCTCGCTGTCAGGATCAGACACGTCGTTCAGTAGCGTTCACCTTTGGTGGTGTTTCCCTCACTGGTGGGCTCCCCATACCCCGCCCACCATCTCCTGAGCCTGAGGTTGCCCTCCCCACGGAGCAGCGACCGAAGGACTTTGAGACACCTCCACCCCGTTACGATAGTGACGAGGGCTTCGATTGCTGGGAGACCCTTTTTCAGGTGTGGGCCGATTCTGAGGGTGTCTGGCCGTACTACCACAGCCAGTACCAGACCCGCGACACTCACCAGGCCCAGACAGCAGCGAGAGCGATGCGGGGTCTCCTCTACGCCATGCCACGGGAGACTGTGATTGACTTCCGTCCTTTCCTCGGTCAGACCGGGACCGGGATTGGAGCAGATCCGCGTCAGGACTGGGAGCTGGCCCTGACACTTCTCGCTGCGGAGACCCATGCCACGAGGGCGGCCCGACTACGTGAGTTTCACTCCCTCCGCCAGGGCCCCACAGAGCCCGCGGCTGACTACTAGAGGCACGCGATGCGCCTTTACACGCGCCTCGGGACCGGTGGTGGGACGCAGTTGTGGGCGCTCGACACCATCATGATGGGAGCGCATTTGGACCACGTGAAGCTCTTTACGGGCTTCGATCGTGTGGCTCTCTCTGAGCTGTCAGAGTCCCTACAGCTGCTTCCTTGGGCCCATCACTACTTCATCCAGGCCACATCAGCTCATGAGGCTGCCGTCGCTCATCAGCAAAGTCGGTGGTTGTAGTAGTGACTGCGACGCCTCCTACGCCTCTGTCCCTGCTCACCAGCCCCACTTCGACCGCCTCCTCCTCCTCCTCCTCTACTTAGAGCGGCCACACTCAGGGCGTTGCAGCAGCCGCACAGGGAAAGAAGGGGAAGAAACGACGCGGAAAGGGACAGCAGCAGCAGCCGGCGAGTAGTGGCAGTGGACGTTCTGTCCACTGCTACAACTGTGGAGGCGCTCACCGCTACACAGAGTGTGAGCAGCCACTTGACTAGACTCTGATCATGCGCGGCCTCCAGGCGGCGCACGCACAGCAGACTTCCTCGAGCGACACACGAACTGGGTGCGCCGCGACCACGAGTGCTACAGATGCACCCGTTTCATCAGGCGGCAGTAGTGAGGTGGACCCTCGTGATCGTACGATCACAGAGCTTCGTCAGCTGCTGGCGCTTCGTACTCAGGGAGGTGCGAGTGTGTTGTCACAGCCGAGTGGTCCCAACACAGCTTGTATTACTGCTTCTGTTTCGCGTGGTGATGCTTGTGGTGGAGCTATGGTGGCTTGCAATGAGGATGGACCTGACAATATCGACTGGCTTACCGAGTCACAGATCTGTGTTGTCCGTCGTTGTTCGGAGTCGTCTGCTGAGCAGAGGACTCCGACACAGAGCACTCTGCCTCTGCCTAGCAGAGGCAGAGTGTTCTGTGGTACGTTGCTCAGTGTCGACGACTGGTCGTGAGCCGAGTGCCACCTGGATTATTGACTCTGGGGCCACTCATCACATGACCTGTCGTCGTAGTGACTTCTTTGTGATGGGTCCCGTTGCGTCTGTTCGGTCTGTTCGCACAGGGGCTGGTCAGTCGTTGCCTGTAGAGGGAGTTGGGGTTGTGCGGTTTGATGGTGCGTCTGGCCCCTTGTACATTTCTGATGTGCTCTTTGTCCCTGCTCTTGAGCTCAGCCTGCTCTCTATTCGTGCATGCACCAGGATGGGCCTCACTGTTGAGCACTCTGCTGACTCTGCCACAGTGACTGCTCTTGACACACATGCCGTTGTGCTTCGTGCCTCCGTTGTTGATGACATGTATCGTGTGTCTCATTGCACTCCCTCTACTTCTCCTTCCCCTCCCCCTTCTGCGCGAGTGTTTGTCACTGGTGTTCTCTCCCCGGAACACCAGCGCTTGTTACACTGTCGCCTCTGCCATGTGAGCTCGGACACTGTGTCCAAGCTCATTCATACTCAGCCAGCCCTCGGTCTTGACGCAGCTTCTTTTGAGAAGCCGCCCAAGACCGACTGTCTTTTTTGCGCCCAGTGTAAGATGCATCGCTGCTCTTACCCTGACTCCTCCTCCCGGGCACTGCACCCACTTGAGTTGGTTCACTCGGACCTTCTCGACCCTCTCCCAGTCGAGTCCCTCTCTGATCGGGGTCGATACGTTCTCACCGTGACTGATGACTTCATGCCGATGCGGTGGGTCTACAGCCTGGGCCACAAGAGCGATGCCGCATTGGCAATCCACCTGTGGCTTGTGATGGCTGAGCGTCAGTCTCGCCACACTCTGCACACATTTCGTTCAGATCGTGGTGGCGAGTTCTTGGGCGAGATGGATGCCTACTTTGCCGAGCACGGTATCTTTCACCAGCTCTCCGCCCCTGCTACACCACAGCAAAACGGTGTGTCTGAGCTTTGGAACCGCACCATGGAGGATGCGGTTCGCGCTATGCGGTCTGAGTGCGGTCTACCGGAGTCCTTTGCCTTTGAGGGCTTCTCATACATGACGTGGGTCTCGAACCGCTTGCCGCATGGTCCGCTTCCAGACCATGTCACGCCGTATGAGCTGTGGTTCGGCCATCGTGCTGATCTCTGTCTCGCTCCCGTTTGGGGGTCTCTCGCTTGTGTCTGGTACACCAAGGACCAGCAGGGTTATAAGGTCTCACCTCGGGGACGCATGTGTGCCTTCCTCGGCATCTCCCCCTGGTCGAAGGCTTGGCAGTTTTGGGACCCTACTCGCCATCGCATTGTCGAGTCTCAAGATGCTCTCTTTTTTTAGACTCTCACCTACCGCATGTCCAGCATTCTGTCGCTGGCCGCCGACCACGTTCCTACCTGTGTGGCTTCCCGGCGGATGGGGGAGACTAGTCCTGCGGATGGGTCCGGCCGGGCTTCCTCACCTATTGACCGGTCTCTGATTGCTGACAATCCGGCCATCGTGGCTGTGGGTCCAATAGCCTCATCCGTACCGTCCGACACACTCGATCCTGTGCCACTTCCTTGTTCCACACCGGATCCCGTGCGGGCTCCAGTTCACTCTGACACACCTGATCCCGTACGAGCGTCAGTTCCCTCTGGCACACCTGACCCTATGTCGGTGTCAGACCCTTCTGGCACACCCGATCCCGTACTAGTGCCAGTGCCGGTCCCCTCTGGTACACCTGACCCCTCACCAGTGTCAGTCCCCTCTGTCACACCCACTCCCGTGCATCCACCCATGCCTCCTACGACTCTGGCACAGCAGCCTTCCCCGCAGCCTAAGGCGAGCAATGCATCGAGGTACTCCTGCGAGCTTGGCGGTCGCCTGTGACCATTGCCCTCTAGAGCTCAGCGGACTGCTGACCCTATGCCAAGACGACCAACTCGTAGTGTTGAGAGTGGCGAGCCCGGCACGAAGGCCCTTAGCCTGAGTGTCCACGCAGACTACACCGAGATTCACCCAGCATGTCATGTCGACCACAAGTTGGTCTCTCGAGAGTTCTTGGTCGCTTGCGACGCCGCAGCCGACCTTGTCACGGTCAGACCGAATCCGGAGGCATGTGTCTTAGCCACCCGGAGCGCTCCCCCGATGATGCCTGATCCAGGCACATTGAAGGAGGCACTCTCAGCTCACGATGTAGACATGTGGCGTGCTGCTTGTGAGGATGAGCTGACAGCCATCCGAGAGCACGGTGTCTATGAGCTTGTCGACCTCCCGCCTGGGCGGAGGGCTGTATAGGCCAAGTGGGTCTTTCGCAAGAAGGTGAAGCCTGATGGCACACTGGATCGCTATAAAGCTCGCTTGATGGCCAAGGGGTTCTCCCAGGTTGAGGGAGTGGATTTCACTGACACCTTTGCACCGGTTGGCCGCATGACCACGGCTCGCGCTCTGTTCGGGGTTGTTGCTCACCACGACTGGGAGCTGCACCAGATGGACGTGAACAACGCGTTCCTCCATGGCACCTAAGAGGAGGAGATCTACATGGTCCAGCCACCTGGGTTCGAGGTCGGTGGCAAGGTCTGGCACTTGCGCAAGGCCTTGTACGGCCTGAAACAGTCACCCTGGTGCTGGAACTTGGAGATCACTGGTACACTGACACGTGCCGGTTACGTACAGAGTGACGCTGACCCGTCCCTCTTTCTCAAACGGACAGCTGACAGCTTCACTGCCATCCTAGTCTATGTGGACGACCTCCTGATTGCGTCTCCTTCTATGGAGGCCGTGAAGGAGGCCAAGGCAGTTCTCCAGGTTGCCTACAGGATGAAGGACCTTGGTCCTGCAGCTGTGTTTCTCGGGATGGAGATTGTGCGTGATCGCCAGCGACGGAAACTCGTGTTACGCCAGGCACGTTATGCTCATGTTGTGGGGGAGAGGTTTGCTGACCTCTTGGGTGTAGTTCCTACAGCCTCCACCCCCATCACACCTGACGGGTAGGATGCTCTGAAGGTGGATGATCCCGCAGACCTGGCGGAGACAGTGGACTTGACCCTGTACTTGCGCCTGATCGGCTCCTTGATGTACTTGTCCACTACCACACGACCCGACATTGCCTTTGCCGTCAACCTCCTTACATAGTTTTCACAGTGTCCTCGGGCGAGAGCCCTTCATGCTGCTGTGCGAATGGTGCGGTACGTGGTGTCCACACCGTACCTTGGACTCTTCTTTCGACGGCAGTGTTTGGTAGTAGTCGACGGCTACACAGACAGCGACTGGGTGTGGAGTCCTGATGGGCGTAGCCGGACAGGCTACGTAATCGTGCTTGGTGGCACCGCTGTCTCGTGGCGCAGTGGCAAGCAGGGTTTTATCCCACGTAGCTCATTAGAGGCTGAGTATGTTGCTCTTGGGGCAGGGGCTGCTGAGGCGGTGTGGCTACACCGTCTGTTTTGTGAGTTGCGTCAGTCTGTGCCCTGCATTGTTCTGCGCTGTGACATCTAGAGTGCTCTTGCCATCGCAGACAACTCTGGTGTGTTTCATGCACGCACGAAGCACATTGCTGTTGAGCATCACTTTGTGCGTGATCTTATGGAGCGACAGGTGATCTCTGTCATCTGGGTCGGCACGGACATGCAGCGGGCTGACTTCTTGACCAAGGCGCTTGCGCGTGGAAAGTTCATGGTGGCCATTCGTTCTGTCAGGCTACGCCCCTTGCCTGAGAGTGGCTGGGAGTGGGGTGTGTGAGCATGGACTGTTGTGTATCTAGTTGTGCACATGTGTCAGTTCTGCACGCGTATGGACATGTGTACCATCGGGTCATGGGGAAGTGTTGTGATGTGAGCTGTTTCAGTTCGTTTGTACAGCTTACTGTGACCACTCGGCTGTGTCCATGCTCGTGCAGATCCCTGATGCGGACCTAGCTGGCGCCGGAGCACTGATGGTTGGTGGATTTGCCCGCCAGCAGCCACCAGGCAGCTGCCTTGACGTCCCCAGAGCTTGCTTGGGTACTCTGTAGCTTTTTTGTAGACGCTAGAGTTTTCTCGGTGGACAGGCTCTTGAGGCCGATTTCAATGTTTTGCATTTTCCTTCCACAGATTGATGCCGGACTTGTGCGTGTGACCAGTCGTAGCGTCCGACTCAAGATTTTGCACGTCTAGGTTCAGACGACGCAGCATTCTGACATGTGTGCCTAGAGTTACGGCCAAAACAGTGGTTTTGGGCCGGTTTTAGGACAGCTCTTGGACCGTCGCGTGCGACACCCGCTGTGCGCCGCGGCAGGTATTTATGCCATGGACCTGTCATTTTTTATCTCTCTCTGCAAATGCTTATGAAGCATTCAGACACTTTGCCTTGCGTCCCCTAGCCAAACCCTTGCCTTTACATGCACGACTTGTGACTGTCATCACCGTCTGATTAGGCACTGACGCCTGGTCAACGAGAGTGTGGCTAGGAAGCTTCTATGCATCTTCTCACTGAGGCCTACTCGTAGTTCGCTGGAGCCTCCTCCCTCCGGCAACGTGCTCAGCTCCATCGGCAGGCCTCCTCGATGGTCGGGCCGCCCGCAGTCACTGCCACCACATATGTCGTGTGCATGAACCGAGCACTAATTCTGACTGTGACATTGTGTCTTCATCATCATGCTCTGCCTAGGGTCCATGTCTCTTGCTGTGTGGCACTGTTAGGCATCATGGACCGTTGTAGGCACTACCTAGGTTCGGGCAGCCATAACTATTCGCTACTCTTTTTCTAGCTGATTCTGACCGCACAACTGCGTTCGCAACGTCGGTATCATTGCATGGTCCAGATTTCAGGCAAAACGGACGACATCCGGGTTTTGGGCTGTCGGTTGTCTGGCAGGGCTCACCAAGAAAACCGTGCCTGCCAGAAAATAGGTCCAGGACTAATTTCTGATTGGCTGGTTAGCTAAGTAACACGTTCTACACTAGTGGGGGGGAGCTAGAACTTTGAGGGGTCTCCCATTGTTGCTCATTCTTCACTCTCAATCACGTACTTACAGTTTTTAGCTGCTTTTTGACGCTAGCACTGGGACGCGGGTTTCTCAGTAACAAATCCAAGGCACTCAGACTTCGACTCTGTAGCAGGAGACTGAGGGGGCAGCAGACTAAGCAACTTGCGTGGAAGCCCATGCGCTACATCAACACCGCCACTGCCCCAACCTGCACTCTTGTGTAGTTTCCACTTTGATATCAGAACCAGAGTGTAGCAGCAGCAGCAGCAGACAACTGGTGTACAGGTGCCTGACTATGCAGACGGACCACCCATACTCACCAGTGCAGGGGAAATGCTGCCAGATTTCTTCTAAGAGCATTGACCTGCCTGGTGGCGGCGACAAAAAATTTCCCACGGCCACTGGGCCAGGGGAAATGCTACCGGATTTTTTCTGGCAGCACTGACCCCCACGCTGGATGCGAGGAGGTGAGCGGTAGGCCACGTCAGGTGCGTGCTGGTGAAGATGCATGTGGTGACATCCTCCAGGTGGAGTGGCTGGCCGCAGCAGCAGCAGTAGCCTGCAGCAACAGCAAGCAGTGGCAGCACCTGCGAGCAGCAGCGGTGCGCAACAGCAGCCGGCAATAGCAGCAGCTCGTAGCAACTCCCAACAACAGTAGCCCACAGTAGCAGCCAGTAGCGGCAGCAGCGAGCAGCAGCAGCAATAGCAGTAATTGCAGCAGCAGTAGCAGCGGCAGCAACGAGTAGCAGCAACAGCAGTGAGGAGCGGCAACAGTAGCGAGCAGTAGCAATAGCGAGCAGTAGCAGCAGTAGCAACTGCTGCTGCAGCTGCCCATAGCCCGTTGCTCGGAGTGAGTAGCGAGCTACTGGCAGCAAGCTCATTGCTCGTACTGAGCAACGAGCAGCGAGTTCGCTGCTCGTAGTGAGCAGTGAGCTCGCTGTGACGAGCAAATGGAAAAAAAAGGAGAAAAAAATCTCCCATCCCGCCAACAGCATTGCTGTGGCTGCTGCCACCGCCACAGCCACTACAGCAGTCTCAGCGGCCGTAGCAGCACGTAGCAGCTTGGTAGCAGTAGCAGCTGTTGTAGCAGCAGTATTAGCAGCAGCAGCAGCAGTAGTAGCAGCAGCAACAACAACAACAGCATCAGTAGCAACAGCAACATTTGTAGTAGCTACAGCCACCGCAGCTACACTAACAACCGCAGCAGGAGCAGTAGTAGGAGCCGCAGCATCTGCTGCAATACCAGATCAGCAACAGTTGCAGCGGCCGTAGTAGCAGTGGTAGCAACAGTGACTGCAACCGTACAATAGCGGCTCCAACAACAACCGCTGCTCACGTCAGCAGCCTTCCCCTGATGTCACTACTGACATCATCAACACAAAAAACTCAAGAGAGGGGGGGAAGAAACTCCATAGCAGCAGCAACAACAGTCAACGCAAGGAGCAGGTGCTGACGTCAGCCGTCCTAGGCTGATGTCAGCAGCACACAAGAAAAAGGAGAAAAAAGAGAAAGGGGCACGAACACCATGGCTAACAGCCCCACTAGGGAGGGATCCTCCTCCGTTGGGGGGAATCCCAGGTGGGGTCCCCCCCCCGCCTTTTCTTGCAACAGCTGTAGTAGTAGTAGCAGCAGTGGTCCACAGGCACCGTCTGTGACGTCTTCGAGCCCCTTAGCCGCCATCCAACAACATATTGCCGCTCTAATGCAGCAGCTTGCAGCACAGCAGCCGTCGACCTCTCAGACTCATACTAGTGGCTCACCGCCTTTCATCCCTCCTGGGCAAGCAAGCCACGCTACTACCTTGCGCAGCTGCAAACTCAACGCAAGCGGCAAACTGTGACCTGAGTCCTTGGCTCGACTCTGGGCGCCGGCCGTCGGCCCAAGGACTTTGAGACGCCGCCCCCGCCACTCCAGGCCGGAGAGCAGTTCCGAAACTAGGAGCTCAACTTTCGTATCTAGGCGCAAGGTGAGGGCTTGTGAGCATACTACACCGTTCTGTACGACTCCACCCATGCCGACCACTTGTATGACGCTGGTCGCACCGCACACGCTCTCGTCCCCCTTGCTCCTCCGGCGTCCCGCCTAGCCTAAGAGCCCTTCCTCGGCGACTTCACCTCTGGCAAGACACCAAACCCTACTATCGCATGGCATGTTCTCACGCGTTCCCATTGTCTATCCAGCGAGGCTGAGACTAGCCGTCTGCTGCGGGAGTTCAACTCCCTGCACATGGGGGAGACCGAGCCAATCACCGCCTACTGGTAGCGGCCTGAGGACATCCTCCATTGCCTTGGCACCTCTTCTCCAACGCCTCTCGCCGCACTCCTCACCATCAAGCGCGGTACCACCATTGCGTACACAGACGTCTTCGTCCACTACTCCCAAGAGGTCCTCTCCACCATGGCGGCCCAGGGCACCCTCATGCCCTAGGCATACGTGCTCTTCCTCAAGATTGAAGAAGCTCAACTAGAGTCCCGTCTCCAGCGCACAGAGACCCTCGCCTCACCTGCCGTCGCCTCCGTGGTAGTCGCCTCCCCCACAACAGTGACTTCCACCAGCTCCTCTTTGCCGGGAAAGAAGAAGCGTCGGGGCAAGAAGGGCAAGGATCAGCAGCAACAGTAGTAGCAGTAGTCAATTGGGTCCGGTGGTAGTGGCTTGGTCTGTCACAACAATGGCCAGTCAAGGCATGGGTGGTACACGTGCCCGCTACCAACGGACGAGGCTCGCGTCATCACCACCATGCATCGCCAAGGGGAGCACCATCACTGTCGCCGCCTCCAACGCCTTGACTCCGTCCAGCAGCTCCACTCCTCTGACCGCGACCCTGGTCCCGCAAACGCCAACTGCTTAACAGCATCATTCGCAGCCGTTGGCGTCGCTGTTCCCTTCACCAGGGCGGTCTTCCTTCTATCCGGGCTCCGGCGCTGTCACTCCGCACTCCGTCTACACTCCTGGGCCATCCACCCGTGGGCGACAGTTGAAGCAGTTCATTACGCTCCAGCTCGGCCTGCCTCGCCCTCCCCCCCAGGGAAGTGCGAGTTGTGTCACCCCCTGCTCGTCCCCCATGCCCTGCATGACTGAGACTGAGTTACGGTCGTGCCCTGCCTCCTCGTCTGTCTCGCAATCTCCCGTAGTATCCCCTGTCCTTCTCCGTGACGACGTCGCATGGCTTAATGATTGGAAGTCCCGGTTTGCACCCCCTTCCACCGTTTCCGCGTCTCTTGCTTGCTGCCATGTGACTGTTAGCGATCTGGAGATTCTGTTCCAGGACCCGGCCGAGACCTTGATCATCGACTCTGGGGCCACACATCACATGACGCCCTCTCGCGAGGCCTTTAGTATGCTTCGTCCTGTTGGCAATGTCTCTGGGGTCCGGACGGACTCCGGCCAGGTGTTACCTGTCCGTGGCATTGGTGTCGTTCGTTTCCGTGGTCCTGCCGGTGATGTCATCCTGACCGATGTCCATTTTGTCCCCGGTCTGGAGCTCAACCTCCTTTCTGTTACTGCCCTTGACCACATGAGCATGGACGTTGTGCACTCGCGTGGTGTTAGCAAAGTATCGTTGTGTCCGTCCGGTCTTGTCGTTCTCCACGCCACCGCCAGTGGCAACCTGTGGCACGCGCCTCGTCTATCTTCCTCTCCCTCTGTCACCTCCTTGTCGACCACCGCAGGCCATGTGCTTGTCACCAGCAGGCTTTCTCCGCAGCACACCCGTCTCTTGCACCGCCGCCTTTGCCACGTCCACTCTGCTATTGTTGACAGCATGCTCCGCACCCAGCCAGCCAAGGGCCTTGACCCTGTGACTCTCCCTTTGCCGTGCCCCACGGAGTGCGTTGATTGTACTCAGAGCAAGATGCACCAGTCCACACACCCTTCATCCTCCTCCCGTGCGTCCGCCCCTCTCGACCTGGTCCATTCCGACGTCATGGGTCCTCTCCCTACCGAGTCCGTTGGAGAGCATGGCTGTTATGTCCTCACCCTCACTGACGACTACTCTCGCTACCACTGGGTCTTCTGCCTTTGGTAGAAGAACAATGTCGCCCATGCCATTCAGGAATGGCTTGTCCTTGCGGAGCGCGACTGTGGTCGACCTCTTTGCCTCTTTCGCTTCGATCGCGGTGGTGAGTACATGGGCGAGACCACGA
The DNA here is from genome assembly GCA_023375785.1 of Penium margaritaceum. NCBI lineage: Eukaryota > Viridiplantae > Streptophyta > Zygnematophyceae > Desmidiales > Peniaceae > Penium > Penium margaritaceum. Next base: position 114,414 of record SZWC01006178.1, read on the forward strand.
CGTTTCTTGCCTCCCGCGGTATCCACAACGAGATGCCTGCGTCCTACACGCCTGCCCAGAATGGCATCTCCGAGAGGTGGAACCGTTCCATGGCCGATGCCGTCCGCACCATGCGGGTTGAGTCTGGCCTCTCCGATGGCTTCTACTTTGAAGCCATGGCATACATGACATGGATCTGGAACCGGATTCCTAACGGACCCCTTCCCCGCCAGTCCACGCCGTACCAGCAGGGGTGCGGTCAGCGAGCCAACCTCCGCCCTGCTCGCGTGTGTGGTTGTGTGGTCATTGTATGGTGGCCCGTCTCGCAGCAGGGCGGCAAGCTCGCCCCCCCACTGGCATCCTTGCACCTTCCTTGGTGTCTCTCGTTGGCGCTACTGGGATCCCTCTCGACATTGCATCGTCGAGTCCCGTGATGCCCTCTTCTTTGAGGAGCTGTTTCCGCGTGATCTCATTCACTGTAGCTCGTCTATCTACCTCCCGTCACGTGGGGGAGTGGTGAGTCCGTCCTCCATCTTGCCGCTTCCGGGTGGCACACCACTAAGTCCCTCTCAGCAAGCAGACCCAATCGTGCCCGCTGGCCCCTCCGGGCTGATGGTCCCAGATGCGTCGGTTGGCCCCTCCGGGCTGATGGTCCCAGATGCGCCCGCTGGCCCCTTCGGGCCGGCAGCCCCAGACGCGCCCACTAACCCCTCCAGGCTGGCGGTCCCAATCGTGTTTAGTGGTCCCTCTGGGCCAGCTGGCCCAGTCACATCCACTGGTCCTTTCGGGCCAGCCGTCCCAGTCGTGCCCGCTGGCCCCTCTGGGGCGACGGCCCCAGTCGCGTCCGCTGGCCCCTCCGGGTTTGCCGCCCCAGTCGTGCCCACTGGCCCCTCTGGGCCGGCAGCCCCAGTCACATCTGCTGGCCCCTTCGGGCTAGCCGCCCCAGCCACGCCCGCTGGCCCCTCCGGGCCGGCAGCCCTAGTCGCGTCCACGGGTCCCTCTGGCCCAGCAGCCTCGTCCGCCTCCGCCGACCCCTTAGACTTGGTGCCATCTCCTACCCTACCGCGCTACACACGTGGCCCATGCACTAGCCTCCAACCCAGGCCGTCGGTTAGCGTGAAGACTACAGTACCTTGCCCTGTGGCGTCTCGCCCCCCTGTCGCTCCAAGTGTCTCTTACACTCCTGCGGTCGTGAGTGGGGACCTTGGCACCAAGGCTGTCGGCCTGACCAATTTGCCTGTCATCGTAGACTTTCACCCAGGCTCTGTACTGGCCTACGTCATGCTCCATCACGAGCATCGGCATGCTGTTATGGCTACACTCGCACGCATCCCACCTGCAGCTCAAGACGCACATACTCTCTCAGTCTACAGCATAGGACGCCCGGAGGACCCGGCCACCCTATGTGAGGCTCGAGCCTCTCATGAGGCCGCACACTGGGATGTTGCCTGCGTTGACGAGCTCGCTGCTATCTGGCAACACTACGTGTATAACCTCGTCCACCTCCCTCCAGGTCGGAAGGCCATTGGTGCCAAGTGGGTCTTTGGCGCAAATGGAAGCCCGACGGGTCCTTCGACAAGTACAAGTCCCGCCTCATAGCCAAGGGGTTTGCTCAGGTCCCTGGGGTCGATTACGACCAGATCTTTGCCCCACTTGGCCGATTATCCACTAGCCGAGCGCTCTTCAGTCTGGTTGCACAGCATGGGTGGGAGGTGCATCAGATGGACGTGGACAACGCCTTCCTCCATGGTTCACTAGAGGGTGAGGAGCTCTACATGGTGCAGCCTCCACGCTTTGACGACGGCACTGGGAGAGTCTGGCGGCTGCGGAAGGCCCTCTACGGCCTGAAGCAGTCGCCTTGGTACTGGAACCAGGAGATCAGCAACACGCTCTTTCGCGACAGCCTTCAGCACAGTACCACAAACCTCGCACAGTTTGTCAGCCCACAAGGCCGGACCCTCGCCGCTGTCCTGGTCTACGTCGACGATCTCCTCATTGCATCGCCTGACATGGCTGTTGTCCAGCCTGTCAAGGACCTACTGCACACCACCTACCAGATGAAGGATCTTGGGTCTGCCTGAGTCTTCCTGGGCATGGAGCTCGAGCATGATTGCTCCCAGGGCATCCTGCACGTCCACCAGGCTGCCTATGTGCAGACCCTATCCACTCGCTTCGCCGAGGACCTACACCTCTTACCGAGAGCATCTTCACCCATGTCACCTGATGACCAGGTGAAACTAAAGATTCCTGACCCAGCCGTTGTGGGGGAACCAGTTGATGTGGCGATGGAACTGTTGGCTGGAGACCAGATGGAGAGGTATAAGACGAAGAAGGCGGCCTGTGAATGATAGGGTAGAAGGGTGGTGGAGTCGAGCGCCACCCTGGGTAGGGCACATCAACATCAACAGCAAGAATTTTTGTGGTTGCTGCCATAGCTGTTGATGCATCCACAACAAGTATTGCTATTGATGTTGCGATTAGCGGCTAGGACCTCCACTTCAACCGGACTTGTACGCCCCATCTAGCCTAGCCCAGCTAGACCTAGACGCCTTTGTTGTTGCTGCCGTGTGCTTTATTTTGAAGTGAAGAGGCTTTGTCTCTCTATTGCTGTGATACTAAGAGGGAATGAAGGAAGCCCCTTGCCTTCACTGGAAACTACACAAAAGCGCAGGTTGGGGCAGTGGCGGTGTTGATGCAGCGTGCGGGCTTCCACGCAAATTGCTTAGTCTGTTGCCCCCTCAGCCTGGTGCTTCAGAGTCTAAGTCTGAGTGCTCTGGATTTGTTACTCAGAAACGTGCGTGCCATTGTTAGCGTCAGAAAACAGCTGAAAACTGGAAGTAACTGATTAGGAGTGAAGAATGAGCAACAATGGGAGACCCCTCCAAGTCGTAGCTCCCCCCCACTAGTGAAGAACTTGTTACTCTGCTAACCAGCCAATTAGAAGATAGTCCTCGACCTATTTTCTGGCAAGCAGTGTTTTCTCGGTGAGCCCTGCAAGACGCCCAACAGCCCAAAACCCGGACGTTGTCCATTTTGCCTGAAAACGGGACCATACCATAATACCAATGCTGCAAACGGAGTCGTGCAATCAGAATCAGCTGGAAAAATAGCAGCAAAGATTTATGGCTGCCCGAACCTAGGCAGTGCCTACGTCAGTCCATGATGCAAAACAGGGCCACGCAACAAGAGACATGGACCCTAGGCAGAGCATGATGCTGTAGACGCAATGGCACAGTCAAAATTAGTGTTGGGTTCATGCAGACAGCATCTGCGGTGGCAGTGACCGCCGGCGGCCCGACCGTCGAGGAGGCCTGTCGATGGAGCTGAGCACATTGCCGGAGGGAAGGGGCTCCAGCAAACTGCGAGTAGGCCTCAGCGTGCGTTGGCTCCATCGGACGACACTCTAGCAGCGTTGAGTCTCGCCGTCAGTCATCTGCACGCCGATGTATACAAGCTGGGAGGACACAATAGAGCACAATGAGAGATGCGCAGAAACCAGCACTCCCCCATGACTGACAGGCACAGTGCACATGTGCGGGCAGAGACAGAGTCAGCAACTAAACTCCCCCAGGGCACATAGAAACATAGGTAGGGATAAAGAGAGCCACTCATAGACGCACGCCAACTGAAATCACAGCCTTCTTGAACGAGTCAGTGCCTTGGTCAAGACGTTAGCCAGCTATCGTGCGGTCTCAACCCACACAATGTTGATGCTGTGGTCATGCGACAACGAACGCACATAGTGATGTTCAATGTTGATGTGCTTCCTGCGTGTGTGATGCACGCCGTCATTGTCGACGATGGCCATGGTACTCTCATTGCCACAATGCAACGTGATGGATGCGACGGACTAACACAACTCGGACAATAGAAGACGCAACCACACACTTTCACATGCGCCTGAGCCAAGGGCCACATACTCAGCCTCAATAGTGTTGCGTGCAATGCACCCCTGCTTGCCACTACGCCAGGATACAGCCGTGCCGCCGATCAGAAAGATCCAACCTGTGCGACTCTTACAGTCTTCACTGTCGGCCCAGTCATTGTCGGTGTAGCCCATCGCAACGACAGACGGCTCGCGGCGGAACATGAGACCTGGTCAAGGGGTCAAGACGACGTAGCGCAGTATTCGGATCGCGACCTCGAAGTGTAGATGACGCGGCTCCTGAGAAAACTCAGCCAGGAGGTTGACGGCAAACGGGAATTCTAGGCGTGTCGTTGTTGCCAGGAAAACATCAGTGACCCGATACACTCTCTGTACGCTCTCTTTACACAGCGGACTAGATCTTTTCTCGAGTTACAGCATGGTCGAGTCTCAGGTGTCCCTCTCCAAGCTTGGCCTCCAATTATCTCGACTGGTGTGAGTTTGGCTGTCAAGTTTGGGGTTCACCGTTTGTCAGATGGAGCCTTTTGGTTAGCATAAAGTGGTGGGGCTATGTCGACTGTGGTTTGGATTAAGCATTTGGTAGTTGTTCACCTTGCCGTGTCTCTTGGTTGTGACTTCGGGACGAGGAGAGAGCTATGTTCTTGTTGTTGGCAACATCTCTCCATGTCATCTGAGTACTCCATCACATGTGTTAGATCATTGATTATGGAGCCACTCATGACATGAGGTCATCTCATGTTGTGTTTGTGTTGTTGGGGCCTATTGGTGAACACCCTTCGGTCGTATTGGATCAGGCCAGATATTCCCTCTACAGGTCATTGGTGTCATGCATTTTGTTTGTCCATCAAGTGATACTTTCCTACCCGATCTATTCTTTGTGCCTGCGCCTAAGGTCAGCTTGCTGGACTTCGTTTCATCTTGTGGCGCCGGCATGGTCTTGCTGCAATCGTATGGCCATGCGATCGTGCATGGGTTGCATTGTGACAAGCTCTAACGCATTCCCCTATTCGCCCCATCGCTTGCCTCCAAATTCGTTAGCACATGTGCATGTAGCTCCGTCGCTTTCCCCTCAGCACACCCGCCTACTCCACTGTCACCTCTTTCACGTGCACACTGCCACCATCCAAAGCCTCCTATGTCATCAACTTGCTGTAGGTCTTGACCCGAGCACATTTCTTTGTCATGCACTAATCTAGGTCTCTCAAGAGTCTCAACACAATACTTCTAAAGAGGTCAACCATGTGAGAGAGGAAGTCAACAGGCCACGAGGCTAGGGTGGAGACGAGCACACAAGGGAAAAAATCCCGGTGTGTTGTCAGTATGCCAGGATGTCGTACGCTCGCGCTACGTCGCCTCCAGTCCTAGGACCAACGTGTCCTCGGCACTCAGGACCACAAGCAAAACATGTACATAGGAATTAACACACCCGCAGCCACATCGCAGAAGGCAAGCGCATAGAAAGAGAGGCATAGTTCTGCATCAACACGAGTGGTTGTGACGCTACCGGGGCTAGCACCACTTGGGAGGGGTGAATTACTTACCGCTTTAAGTCGTGAAGGTGTCAACGTCACCGGCGCAATGCTAGATGACGCGACAAGCCCGACGTCGGGAGCAAACCACCATGGGGCGTGGTGCAGCCTTTCATGCCCCTCTCCAGCGGGGTTGGCTCCGGTTGGTTCAACGCGTGGTAGTGTTGCAAGTGGGCAGAAACTGATGTCGTTGGGCGTGGGTCTCTGATGTTAGCCATGTGTCAGCAGCCGCACTTCCGTTGCTTAAAGAACTGGTACAGCAGCCAATGTGCGGATCCACCTTGCGTCAACATCAGTGATATTGCGGCCTTGGTGCCGAGAGTCAAGCTGCAGCACCTGTGGTAATGAGAACTGCGGTGACGGAGCACCACCTCATGTCGGCATTAGAGTGGCTGCCTTGGCTAGAAATGCTCTAGCTCAGCTTGAATCGACTGCTATAGAGGGCTGGGCCAGCTACGATGGACATGCAGAGCAGCCCGTCACTACCATAGAAGAGACTATGGCAGCGTGGCAATGGGCGGTGGTGCAGTTGCTGCACAACTCCCGCCCACGGCGTGGACGAGGTACTGCACTGGCATTACCACGCGTGCTACGATAGCAGCGCGACACGTGCAGGGGCCGCCACAGCGGGCAGGGAGGCAGCGATGCTACTGCAGCGAAACGACAACAAGGGCGATGACAAGAGGCATGGCGATGAGACCCGCCTCAGCGATTGCTGTGGTGTTGCAAATGTCGTCCACCACTTCAACTACTTTAACCCCTCTTTTCCCACAGCTCAGATACGAGCTGTGGGATAGAGAAGGGTGAACTTGCGAGATGGTTCCACCTAAAAGGAAGGCGCCATGGAAGTGGTTAGACGCAACCTAGGAGAAAGGTCGGCAAAAGATCCAAGCAGAACTGGGAAGAAATTGGGTGGCGAGAGATCCCCCATGACCGGGTGAGCTCTGAGCCCATCTGTGATCATGGGCTTGAACACTCGCCGTACTCAAGCCCAACCCTCAAGTTGTCTTTTTCCTCAAACATCAGCAGCATGTAGTCCAAGGAGTAGAACCCAGGCTAGCTACCATGATCCAAGCAAGCCCCTCCCAAGAAAGCACGAAACCATGAGCTGTAAACTGGAGCAGCATCTGAAACAACAATTTTTTGTTGACTACAGCTATTGCTCAACTGTGTATCACCCTGTGCTCCTTGGCCATCCAAAATGGAGACTCCTCATATTGATTGCAGTTGTTACTCAACTGTGTATCACCCTGTGCTCCTAGCCTCATAGGGCACCGTCAAGTCACTGTTGGTTTCTTTTTTGTCTCTCATTGTACTTTGTTGTGTCCTCCCGGCTTGTGTACATCGGCGTGCAGATGTCTGACAACGAGACTTGACACTGCTGGATTGTCGTCCAGTGGAGCCGGCACACGCTGAGGTCTACACGCAGTTCGGTGGAGCCTCCTCTCTGCGTCAACGTGCTCAGCTCCATTGGCAGTCCTCCTTGGCAGTCAGGCCGCTAGCGGTCATAACCATCGCAAAGGCTATCTGCATGTGCGTACTCCTGGATCTGACATTACTATTGTGTCTGTAGCATCCTGCTCTGCCTAGGTTCCGTGTTTCATGTTGTGTGGCACTATTTGGCACAATGGACCTTCGTAAGCATTGCTTGGGTTCGGGCAGCCATAACTCTTTGCTACTGTTTTTCTAGCTGTTTTCAACCGCATGACTATGTTCCCAACATTGGTATTATGATATGGTCCACATTTCAGGCAAAACAGACGACGCCCGGGTTTTGGGCTGTCGGCCGTCTGGCAGTGCTCACCGAGAAAACCCTGCCTGCCAGAAAATAGGTCTAGGACTAATTTCTGATTGGCTGGTTAGCTGATTAATAGGCTCTACATAGCTGGGGAGGGAGGTAGAACTTGGAGGGGTCTCCCATTGTTGTTCATTGTTCTCTCCAAATCAGTTACTTCCAGTTTTCAGTTGCTTTCTGGCGCTAACACTCGCGCGCGCATTTCTGAGTAACAAGCCCAGAGCATCGAGACTTTGACTCTAGGGCAGCGGACTGAGGGGGCAGCAGACTAAGCAACGAGCGTGGAAGCCAGCACGCTACATCAACAACGCTGTTGCCCCAACCTGCTACCTAGTACTTCAGGCTTGGTATCAGAGCCAGAGCGTAGCAATACTAGTAGAGGAGTGGCGTATAGGTGCCAGACAACGCCGGCGAACCCCATACACGCCATGCAAGGGAAATGTTGCCGGATTTTCTCCGGCAGCATTGACCTGCCTGGTGGCGGCGTCAGAAACTTCCCCACGCCCATTGGGTCAGGGGAAATGCTGCCGAAAGTTTTTGGCAGCTCTGACCCCCACGCGTGATGCGAGGAGGTAAGCGGCCAGTGACGTCAGGCATTGCGACAACGACACACGTCAACCAGGTGTGATCGCGCTGCAAACAGAAACAACGGCAGCAGCGACTAGCGGCAGCAGCAGCGAATAGTGGCAGCAGCAGCCAACAGCAACTGTGCTCAGTAGCAACAGCCGGCAAGAGGAGTAGCTCGGGACACCTTGTAGTAACAGCAGCCCGTAGCGGCTTGCAGCAACAGGAGGGCGCAGTAGCAACAAGCAACATCAGCAGCCGGCGGAAGTAGCAGCAGTAGCGAGCAGCAGCAGCACCCGGCTGCAGCAACAGTAGCATCAAGCAGCGGCCAGCAGCAGCTTGTAGCAAGCAGTAGTAGCAGCTATAGCAGCGACCAGTCGCAACCCGCTGCAACAACAGCTGCAGCTCGCAACAGTAGCGGCTGCAGCTGCAACTGCTTGGATCCCGCAGCCTACAGCGAGCCGCGAGCTACGAGCACCGGGCTTGTTGCTTGTGGCGTGCAGCAAGTAGCGGGCAACTAGTCGCAAGCTTGGTGCTCACTGCGCGCGACTCGCAGCAAGCAGCGAGCTCGCTGTGCAACCAAGCAGAAGACAAAAAGTTGAAAAAAAACTCCCTCGTCCCACATGTGCGTTTGCAGCTACTACTGCTGCCATCACGGCCGCTACAACAACCACACCAGCCACAGTAGCACGTAGCAACCCTGCAGCAGCAGCAGCAGTGGCTGATGCAGCCGCAATCGCAGCAGCAGTAACAACAACTGCAACAACATGAGCAACAACAGCAGCAGTTGTTGCAGCAGCAGCAACAGCAACAACTATAGCAACAGCAGCTGCAGCAGCAAACCAGCAGCAGCAACAGCTGTAGCTGCAGCAACACCAGCTAACATCCCATGGCAGACACGGCAGTGGCTTCAGCAAGAGCCACTGCTGACATCAGCAATGTTTCACCTGACGTCATTGCTAAAGTCATTGCTGATGTCATAAAAAATCTAACAACTTTGTAAGCATCGCAGTTATACCCGTTGAAGTCAGTCCTCTCAAGCTGACATCACTGCTGACGTCACCGGCATAAAGAAAAAAACACAAAGGAGGCTGGAACCAAGGGTGCCACCACACATGGCCACTAGCCTCTATGGGGACGCATCCTCCTCTGGTGGGGGGGATCCCTAGTCCCCCTTTCCTACAGTACCTGTAGTAGTTGCAGCAGTAGTAGGAACATTAGTAATAGCAACAACAGTATTAGTAGGAGTAGCATCATCAGCAGCAATAGCAGGAGCAGCCGCAACAAGAGCAGTAGCAGCAGGAGCAGCAGTAGCAGCAGCAATCGCAACAGTAGTAGCAGCGTCGGCAGCATGAGCAATAGCAGCAGTAGTGGCAGCAGCAAGAGTAGTAGCAGCAGCAGCACTAGCAGGAACGCCAACACCCTACAAGCTCTGTCGTCGGTCCCTCCGACTCGATAGATCCGCTCACGGCTTTGTGCCAGCAGCTCGCAATGTTGATATAGCAGCTAACGGCACTACAACTATCGTCACCCCTGCCGTTGTAGCAGTGGCAAAAGCAACATCAGCATCCACCGCCACAGTAGCAGCATCAGCAGCCGCCACCGATATAGTAACAGCCGCCGCCGCAACAGCCGCACCAACGTCAGTAAGCACCGTTCACCCCACCAGGATACGCGAGCCCTGCGGCTTCCTTTGTCAGGCAATACCTCAAACAACAACACACCCTACGCCAACAATAGACGGTGACATCAGTCCTAGGCCCCACTCTGGGTGCCGGTCGCAGGCCAAAGGAATTCAAAACCCCACCGCAACCGCTTCAGGCTGGTGACCAGTTCCGAAGCCGGGAGCTCAGCTTCCGGATCTGGACACAAGGCGAAAGCCTCTGGCCTTACTATGTCCTTCCCTTCGATTCCATCCAGGCCGACCAGGTCTACGATGCCGGTTGCGCTGTGCGTGCTCTCGTCCCTGTTGCCCCTCCACGCACATGCCTCGCCCTTGAGCCCTTCCTCGGTAACCCCACCACTGACGCCCTCCCTGACCTAGCAATAGCATGGCACGTAATCACGTACCCTCATCGCCTGTCCACTAATGCTCAAACCAGCCGCCTGCTCGGGGAGTTCAACTCCCTTCGCATGACGGAGACCGAGATGGTCACCTCCTGTTGTTAGCGCGCAGAGCATCTTCTCCGCCGCCTCGGAGACGCCGCACCACCCCATCTTACCGCGATCCTGACCATCAAGCGTGGCGCTACTCCCACCTTATCCGCCTTCTTCGTCCACTACTCGCATGATGTTCTTACCGCGATGGCTGCCCAGGGTACCCTCATGCCCTGGGTGTACGAGCTCTTCATCTGCATAGAGGAAGCCCATCAAGATTCGCACATCTATCGCACGGAGTCCCTTGTCTGCCCTACCATTGCCTCTCCTGCCGTCGCCTCAGTGACTGTCGCTGCCCAAGCACTAGCAACATCTTCCAGTGCCCCCTCATCCGGCAAGAAGAAGAGGAGGGGAAAGAAGGGAAAAGGGACTCAGCAACAGCCTAGCGGATCGGGCAGCGCCAACCTCGTCTGCAACAACTGTGGGCAGTCAAGACACGGGTGGTACACGTGTCCACTCTCGTTTCACAAGGATCGTGTCATCACCACCATGTGTCGCCAGCGCAAGCGCCGCCTTGCCACAAGTGTCGTGACCTTTGCTGCTCCTGTCGCATCCGCGCCACCCGTGACGACCTCACAGGAGCTTCCTCCATAGCCGTCCGCACTTGCTGCTCCATCCCCGGTGCCTTCCTTTCCCTTCCTGGACTCTGGCACCATCACAACCCAGTCGGTCTCCTATGTCCGACCCTCCGTCCGCGCGCGCTAGCTGGAGCAGTTCATCGCCTTCCAGCTCTGTCTTCCTCGCCCTCCTTCCCAAGGAAGTGCGAGTTGCGCAATCGCTAGTTCCTCACCGCCATGCATGACAAAGTCGGTGCTACAATCATGTCCTGTATCCCCGTCTATCCCGTCCTGTGACGTGCCCTATCCTCCCGCTCCTCTTTGATATGATGTCTCCTGGTTAGATGACTGGCACTCCCGGTTTGCACCTCAGTCCACTTTGCCAGCGTTACTCGCCCATTGACATGCGACTGTCAGCGACCTAGCCACACTAGTCCAGGGTCTGTCAGAGACCTGGATCATCGACTCCGGGGCCACGCATCACATGACGGCCTCGTGCGAGGCCTTCAGTGTTCTTGGTCCCATCACCAATGTCAACGGGGTCCGGACGGGATCTGGTCAGGTCTTGCCTGCTCGTGGTGTCGGCGTCGTTCACTTTTGTGGTCCAGCGGGTGATGTCTTCTTGACTAATGTTCTCTTCCTTCGTGGCCTTGAGCTCAGCCTTTAGTCTGTCACCTCCCTTGATTGCATGAACATGGGCGTTCTACATTCACGTGGTGTGGGTACTGTGGTGTTACCTTTGTCCATTCGTGTCGTTCTGCATGCCATCGCCCGTGGCAACTTGTGGCATCAAGAGAGATCCGACCGCGCCTGTCCGCTCCCACCTCTGTCTCCTCCTTGTCGGCAGATAGTGGTCACGTGTTGGTCACCAGCACCTTGTCTCCATAGCACACGCGTCTCCTGCATCGCCGCCTATGTCACGTCCACTATGCAGCTGTGGACATCATGCTTCGTACATAGCCGGCCACGGGTCTTGACTCAGCCTCCTTTCCTCTGTCGTGTCCCACAAAGTGTAGTGATTGCGTTCAAGGCAAGATGCACAGTTCTACCCACCCCCTTGCTGCCTCTCGAGCATCGGCCCCGCTTGCCCTCGTTGACTCAAATTTCATGGGTCCCCTCCTGACAGAGTCAGTCGACGAGCACGGTCGTTATTTCCTGACCCTTACAAACGACTACTCTTGTTATCACTGGGCCTTCTGCCTGCGGCAGAAGAGTGACGTTTCTCCCACCATTCAAGACTGGCTCGTCCGCGCTGATCGTGAGTGCGGTCGCCCTCTCCGCCGCTTCCGCTCTGATCGTGGGGGTGAGTTTCTGGGGGAGACCACACTCTTCCTCGCCTCCCGTGGTGTCCATCGTGAGACGTCGGCACCTTACACGTCAACCCAAAACGACGTATCTGAACGATGGAATCGCACCATGGCCCACGCCGTCCGCACCATGCGAGTCAAATCCTGTGTCTCTGACAGCTTCTACTTCGAGGCCATGATCTACATGACGTGGGTCAGGAACCAGATTCCCCATGGAACCATTCCTCGTCAGTCCACCCCATACCAGCACTGGTGTGGAGAACGCGCCGACCTGCGTCCAACTCGTGTCTAGGCCTGCGTCGCCATTGTGTGGTTGCCTGCCCCACACTAGGGTGGCAAGCTCGACCCTCGTGGTTGTCCGTGCACCTTCCTTGGCGTCTCACGCCAGTCGAAGGCATGGCGTTTTTGGGATCCCGCCCGATACTGCATCATCGTATCTTGCGATGCCCTCTTCTTTGAGGACCTGTTTTCCCGCAACCACGTTCGCTCTGGCACGTCAATGTTCATCCCGTCGCATGGGGGAGTGATGGGTACGTCCTCAGTCCAACCGCGTCCGGGCGTTCCATCGTCTACACCCGCGGGCCCAACTTTGCCGGCTGCCCCATCTGTGTCAGCCAGCCCCTCCGGGTCGACTGCCCTGACCATGTCCGCAAGCCCCTCACGGCCGGCTGCCCCGTCCGTGTCCACTAGCCCCTCAGGGCCGGCTGCCCCGTCTGCGCATGTCAGCCCCTTAGAGCCGGCTGCCCCGTCCGTGTCCGCCAGCCCCTCAGGGCCGGCTGCCCCGTCCGTGTCCGCTCGCCCCTCAGGGTCGGCTACCCCGTCCGTGTCCGCCCCTGAGGACCGGCTTCCCCGTCTGTACCTCCCAGTCCCTTAGGGGCCGGTAGCCCTGTCCGTGTCCACCAGACCCTCAGGGCCGGTTGCCCCGTCCGTGTCTACCAGCCTTTGAGGGTGCCTGCCCCGTCCGTGTCCGCCAGCCCCTCAGGGCCGCTTGCTCCATCCGTGTCCGCCAGCCCATCAAAGCCGGCTGCGCTGTCCTTGTCTCCTAGCCCCTCAGGGCCGGCTTCCCCGTCCCTGTCTGCCAACCCCTCAGGGCCGGTTGCCCCGTCCGTGTCCGATAGCTCTTCAGGCCCGACCGTCCCATCGATGTCTGCCAACCCCTCAGAGCCGGCTGCCCCATCCGTGTCTCCCAACCCCTCTAGGCCGGCTGCCCCGTCCGTATCGGCGTGCTACACACATGGTCTGGATGGGAGCCTCAGACCTACGCCGACAGTTGGCACTCAGGCCACCGACGCAAGTCCTCTCACCACACGACCCCATGTCATTTGACGAGAGTCCTCACCTCATGTCAGATCCACTCCCACGGTCGTGAGTGGAGACCCCGGCACCAAGGCACAAGGATTGGCCACAGTGTCAGTCATCGCCGACCTACATCCAAGGTCACCTCCGTGCTACGCCCTGCTCCATCAGGAACACTGGTATGCCGTTGCGACCTCGCTCACGCAGATGCCACCAGGGACACGTGGCGCGCACGCCCTCACTATCCGCCCCACTGAGCGACCAGAGGACCCAGCCACCCTATGTGAGTCTCCGGTGTCTCCCGAGGCCGCTCACTGGGAAGCTGGATGTAGCGACGAGCTAGCCGCCATTCGGTAACACCACGTCTATGAGCTCGTCGACCTTCCCTCAGGCCGCAAGGCTATCGGCGCCAAGTGGGCTCTCCGGCGAAAGTGGAAGCCAGACGGGTCTCTCGACAAGTACAAGGCCTGTCTCATGACCAAGGGGTTTGCTCAAGTCCCTAGGATCGATTATGACCACATCTTTGCCACGGTCGGTCGGTTCTCCACCAGTCGAGTGTTGTTCAGCCTAGTTGCCCAGCATGGTTGGGAACTTCATGAGATGGATGTGAGCAACGCCTTCCTCCATGGCTCACTGGAGGGCGAGGAGCTCTACATGATGCAGCCTCCATGCTTTGACAACGGCTCTGACAAGGTCTGGAAGCTGCGGAAAGCCCTTTATAGCTTGAAGTAGTCGCCGCGTTGCTGGAACCAGGAGATCAGACGTACGCTTCTTAGCGGCGGCCTCCTTCGCAGCTCTACCGACCCCGCGCTATTCATCAGCCCGCGAGGTCAGACCCTCATTGCACTCTTGGTCTATGTCGACGATCTACTCATCACATCACCGGACGATGCTGCCATCCAGCCGGTCAAGGACCTACTACACGCTGCTTACCAGATGAAGGACCTTGGGCCAGCACAAGTCTTTCTACACATGGAGCTTGATCATGATCGCTCCGCGAGCATACTGCATGTCCATTAAGCCACCTACGTCCATACCCTGTCCGGGCGCTTTGCTGAGGACCTGCCCCTTGTGCTCAGAGCATCCTCACCCATGTCGCCCGACGGTCAGGCGTTGCTCAAGAATTCTGATCCAGCTGTGGTGGGGGAGCCGGTAGACGTGACCGCGTATTTGCAAGTCATTGGGTCACTGATGTTCCTGGCAACGACGACGCGCTCAGAAATCAAATTCGCTGTCAACCTGCTGACTCAGTTCTCTCAGGAGCCGCGTCACCTCAACTTTGAGGCCGCGATCCAAAACTGCACTATGTCATCTCGACTCCACGGCGAGGTCTCATGTTCCGCTGACAGCCGTCTGTTGTCGCGGTTGGCTACACCAAAAGTGAATGGGCTGGGAGTCTGGACGATAAGAGCCGCACACAATGGATCTTTCTCATTGGCGGCACAGCGGTTTCCTGGCGTCGTGGAAAGTAGGGGTGCATTGCACATAGCACTGCTGAGGCTGAGTACGTAGCCCTTGGTTTAGGCGCATGTGAGAGCGTGTGGCTGCATCGTCTGTTGTCCGAGTTACATCAGTCCATCGCATCCATCACACTGCATTGTGACAATGAGAGTACCATGGCCATCGCGGACAATAGTGGCGTGAATCACACATGCACAAAGCACGTCAATGTTGAGTATCACTATGTGCGTTCGTTGTTGCATGACGACAGCATCAGCATTCTGTGGATTGAGACAACACGGTTGTTGGCTGACTTCCTAACCAAGGCACTAAAGCGCGACTCATTCAAGAACGCAATGAGTTCATTCAGTGTGCGTCCGTGAGTTGCACTCTTTGTCCTGATCTGCATCTCTATGTGCCCTTGGGGAGTCTATCTGTTGAATGTGACGTTGCCCGCCCATGTGCACTGCGACCGTGAGTCATGGGGGAGTGTTGGCTTTTTCCACGTCTCTCATCGTACTCTGTTGTGTCATCCAGGCTTGTATTTTTGGTGTGCACATGACTGACGGCGAGACTTGACGTTGCTGGAGTGTCATCCGGTGGAGCCGACGCACGCTGAGGTCTACACGCAGTTTGCTGGAGCCTCCTCCTTGCGTCAACGTGCTCAGCTCCATCGGCAAGCCTCCTTGGTGGGCAAGCCGCTGGCGGTCACTGCCACCGAGAGGTTGTCTGCATGTGTGCAGCGCTGGATCTGACTATGCTATTGTGTCTGCAGCCTCATGCTCTGCCTAGGTTCCATGTTTCATGTTGTGTGGCACTGTTCGGCACAATGGACCTTCGTAGGCAGTGCCTGGATTCGGGCAGCCATAACTCTTTGCTATTGTTTTTCTAGTTTCTTCCGACCGCACGACTTCGTTCGCAGCGTCGGTATTATGGTATGGTCCAGTTTTCAGGCAAAACAGACTACGCCCAGGTTTTGGGCCATCGGCCATCTAGCGGGGCTCACCGAGAAAACCCTGTCTGCCAGAGAATAGGTCTAGGACTAATCTCTGATTGGCTGGTTAGCTGAGTAACAAGCTCTACAAAGTTGGGGGGGGGAGCTAGAACTTGGAGGGGTGTCCCATTGTTGTTCATTCTTCTCTACTAATCAGTTACTTCCATTTTTCAGCTGCTTTCTGGTGCTAACACTGGCACGCGCATTTCTGAGTAACAAACCCAGACCATCCAGACTTAGACTCTAGAGCAGCAGACTGAGGGGGCAGCAGACTAAGCAACAGGGGTGGAAGCCAGCACGTTGCATCAACAACGCTGCTGCCCCAACCTGCTGCCTAGTATTTCAAGCTGTCACTTGCAGGAGGTGATGTCTATGCAGTGAGCCAAGAGGTCATCGTGTTGTGCTTTGAGCCGTTCCTGTACAGTTTACTGTGACCACTCGGCCGTGTCCATACTCGTGCAGATCCCTGAGGCAGGCGGCCCTGGTGACACCGGCGCCACGACAGGCGGCGGACTACCCGCTTGGAGCTGACCGACCACTGTTCCAGAGACCCAGATGCCACCGGGACTCTTTGCTGTGCCTTCTACGTCTTGCAGGCGCCTTTCGGCGGACTGGCCATGAGGCCTATTTGCATGTTTTTGCATTGTATGCTTACTGTCAGTCAATGGATGCATGCATGTGACCAGTCACTGCGTCCGTCTTTTGATTCTGCACGTCTAGGTTGAGACGACGTAGGATTCTGACATGTGTGCGCAGAGTTACGGCCAAATCAGTGGTTTTGGACCGGTTTTAGGACAGCTCTTGGACTGCCGCGTGCGACACCCGCCGTGCGCCGCGGCAGGTATTTATGCCTTGGACCTGTCAGTTGTCATCTCTCTCTGCATATGCTATTATAAAGCATTCTGACACTGTGTCTTGTGTCTCCTAGCCAAACCCTTGCCGATGTGTGTACGACCTGCGACTGTCGTCACCGTCTGACCAGGCACTGACGCCCGGTCAGCGGCTGAGTTGCTAGGAAGCTTCTACGCACTTTCTCATGGTATCAGAGCAGTGAGACAGTTCTCACTGAGCTGCGCAGCAGAGACGCAACAGAGCAGCAGCAGTGAGAGTCACCGCTGCAGCAGAGTTTTCTAGGATCTGTTGGAGACGGCCGGTCGCCGTCAACGTACTCCACCGACCACGTTAGATCGCAGCTGCAGAGGCAGCAGCAGCGGCATCTACCGCCACGCAGAGGTGTGTGGCGGCTGCGGTGCGTGCAGCCGCCCTCCCACAGCCGTAGCAGCAGAGCAGCAGCAGCAGAGGCGACGGCGGCAGCAGCGCAGCAGCAACGCAGCAGCAGCGCAACAGTAGCGCAGCAACAGCGCAGCAGCAGCGGCCGCAGCAGCAGCGTGGCGGCAGCGGCGGTAGCAGCGGCGCAGCAGCAGCGTCGGTAGCAGCAGCGCAGCAGCGGCAGCGGCATAGCAGCAGCAGCGGCAGTCGTGGCGGCAGCAGCAGCGCAGCAGTGGCAGCAGCGGCAGTGCGCGGCGGCGGCAGCCAGCAGCAACGTGCGGCGGCGGCAGCCAGCAGCAGCTGCAGCGCGCAGCAGCAGCCGCCGCGCGCAGCAGCAGCAGCAGCAGCGCAGCCGCTGCTGCCACCGCTGCACACGCAGCTACGCATCTGCTGCTGCAGCTGACAGCACAACTGCAACAGCAGCTGGGCGGAAGCTGCTACGCAGCTTCCGCGGAGCTGCCACGCGCCACCGCGAGGCGGCTCCACACGCGGCAGAACCGTGACAAGAAAAGAAAAAAAAGAGGGGACGAGATGACGTCAGCGTTGTTGATTGCTGACGTCATCAGGTCGTGCTGACGTCAGCAACCACTTGCTGACGTCAGCATTACACTTAGCCAAATTTTCACCCAGAAAGTCAAAAGCTGCCAGCGTTTCACCTCCCCGAGAAACGCAGACGGTTTTGAAATCCGGCAAACATGACCCTTCGTCCCATAATGAGCGGCGACATGAGTTCGCCCGACGACAAGGACAAGGGACCAGGTGATCCCTCCTCTTCTTCTTCAGGGGTATTGAGTCCTCGCTCGCAGTCCATTGCGGACCTACGTAGCCAGCAGGAGGAGATGCGTCATCTGCAGCGAGAGCAGACTGACACAATCCGCACGCTGACTGAGCTCCTGCGTGCTCAGTCCACGGCTCCTTCGCGGATTTCTGAGGGAGCTGCCGGCGTTGCGGCCTCCACCCAGCACTCGGCCCAGGTGCCCGTGACAGGTGCCCCGCCTGCTTCACCTCCTGGTGTGGTTTCTCCACCACCTGCGGACCTCCTTGATGACGAGCCATTCATGCAAGGCTTCGAGGATGACTCCCAGGAGCGGGAGATTCGTCTTCTACAGGAGCGCCTCCGCCAGCTGCAGACGAGTATCCGACCTCCACCCGTGTCCCCGATACGACCGTCACCTGACTTCCTCGGTGATCACCCCCTTCCAGGAGTTTTCCCCGTCTCTTGCCCTCCTCAGCCTGCGATTGCTCTCCCCACGGAGCGGCAGCCAAAGGACTTTGAGGCACCACCTCCACGGTACATCAGCGAGGATGGATTTGACTGCTACGAGATCCTGTTTCAGGTGTGGGCCACTTCCGAGGGAGTGTGGCCTTACTACCACAGCCCATACCAGTCTACAGATCCAGCACAGGTGCTGACAGCAGCCCGGGCCATGCGAGGACTTCTCTACGCCATGCCACGCAAGATTGTCGTCGACTTCCGCCCCTTCCTCAACGAGATTGGCACAGGCACCGAGGCTGATCCTAGTGGAGACTGGGATCTGGCGTTGTCCC
>SZWC01006179.1:8979-26866 GCA_023375785.1 Penium margaritaceum
GGGGGGGGGATTGGTACAAACTCCGGAGCTAGTACCGGCGCCGGCACCAGTGCCACCTCCACGAGAATGACGTGGGACGACTTGAGCAAGGTACTTTCCCACAAGGATTTGACGCCGTCGCTGCTCACCACACGTGACTTCTTGTCATGGAAGGATGTCTTCCTTTCATGGGTGGCAAAGCACAGTCTTGAATGTTACTACTAGCGATGCCATCTCATGAGCAGGGGCGCTCATGAGAGCATTCAATGCTTTGGTCCACAAAATCCAAGAGAACCAAAAACACTGCATTGGCTACGTCCGCTTTGGAGGGAAAGGGGAGGACCCCTAGAAGCATCAGAGTGGAGAGCCTTAAACCCACAATGCATGGCAGCACCTGACCATGTGAAAGGAGCAAGTGATGGCCCTAGTCATTGCCCTGCGTGAGAAGATTCGGAACCTTCATTCTAAGCCAGGTGCACCAGTTTCCGAGTATTGGGATGCTGCCATGGACCTTCGTCAGCGCATCCTCAGTCTTGGCACCATATGCACCATCCGGCAGTAGCTGGATCCGGCTCTCCTCCACCTTGGAGAGCAATGCAAGGACTTCTGGCATGGACTCCTCTAGAAGCTTGAAGTTGACAAAATCAAGAGGATTAACATAGCAAATATGTTTGAGGAGTTGTAGAACTATGAAGACATTCTGAGATGCAAGGCACGTGAAGATGAGGGCATAACATTGAGTGTGTTTTTGCATCAGGGAGGAGGCACTGTCCTTCCACCCCACCATCACTCGGGTGGAGGAGGCGGGGGAGGCCCTGGAGGTGGAGGAGGCCGAGGCGGACAAAGTAGCGGGGGGCAAGAATGCGATCAGGGAGCAGGGAACTGGACCTGCAACTACTGTGGACAGCTGAGCCACTATTGTTTCCCTTGCCCGGCCCTTCATCAAATCATGGATCCCACCATGTAGCAGAAAAATCCGTGAGTGGCCCTTCTATAGACGTTGTTCTCTCATCCCGTTCAGCATCTACACCCTCCAACATGGATGAAACAGGCTATGGCAGGGCCTCGTGCACCGGCACCCTTTTCTGGTGGCAACAGTTGGCCTGCCGCAGCTGCAGCCGCCCATGTACCCATCAGCGCCAGCTCCACATTTGTATCAGGAGCCCGTCTTCATGCCTCCATACATCAGTACACCTGCCCATGTTCTAGCATGGGCACAGAGGGTGTACGGCAAAAAGACCGAGCCAAATCAATAGTTGGAACTGTCACATGGACCAGGGTGGATTGTGCCCATTGAGTTTCACCCACCTGATTCAACTGCTGTCCCACACCCACCAGGTCAGAAGTTGGGGCACACACATAGTGCTATGTTGCATTCGTTTCCTATGCATGAATACTTCTTTCCCACTGCCACATTTCATCATATGTCCCCGCATCTCCAGATGTTTCTCACAATGCATGCCACATCTGATATTGAGGGTGTGAATACCAGGTGTGAGGAATTGCTGTCGGATGAAGGTGTGAGGATAGTAGCTCTCTAGGGACCGGGCAAGGTGTTGTGGCTGAATAGTTTCTTGTATGTGCTGTGACTGAAATTCAACCTGTTTTCCCGGAGGCAATGAGGCCAAAATGCTTGTGTTTCCACACTTAAACAGAGAATGCACTGCATGCTCTTTGATGCATCTGGTGCTTTGCGAGCTGATGCGTTGATGCGCACTGACATGCTGTACAAACTGAATTTTTTCCCATTCTTCCACTCATAATTGAACCAACCCCACGTGCATGTTGTCACAGGCACTAAGGCAACATACTCTGACCTCATTCATCATCGCCTTGCACATATCAACACAAAGACAATTGCTGAGATACTAGAACACACCCCAACACACTGTCTTATTCCTAGTGACTTTCTACATGGCCTCAAAACAAACACATATCGTGAATCTCACGAATGGAAAGAACACAGACAAAGTTGCCCCAGATTAGACAGCATCACCACAAGGCCCCTGGTACTGGTGCATGCAGAACTGACAAGAACAATGCTAGTGATATCATTCCAGTACGCTTCATTGTACTTCTTGACCGTCACTGACGACTGAAATTGTTTCTTCTGCTCCTTTCTGCTGAAAAACAGAGTCAATGTCCTGTACGCAGTTCTTGAATGGATTTCACTGGCTGAGACACAGACAGACAGTCCACTACTAAAGTTACAAACCGACAGAGGAGATGATTTCCTTGGTGCACTGAAAGCAGAACTAAAAGCCAGAGGAGTCAAACATTAGTCCATAGATCTCCACACTCCACAATGAAATGGAATGGTGGAACGATGGCATACAACCCTTGGTGACGCACTCTGTACATTTTCGATTGATTCCGGTCTGTCCTTTGGGTTTTGGGAAGAGGCTGTGAAGTACATCACCTCAGTATGGAATGGTGTTCCACAAGGTCCGCTGCCCAAGTCAGTCACAGCTTGGGTGCATTGGTTCAAAGAGAAGGCTGATCTGAGGCCTGCAAAGGTGTGTGGCACAACAGGCCGTGTCTGGTTTTCACCACAACAAGAAAAAGAAACTGATTCCACATAGTCATTGGTGCATCTGTTTTGGGGTCTCTCACGCCTTGAAGGCATGGCCTTTTTGGGACCCCAAAAGTCACAATTTCATGAAAATTCAAGATGACTCCTTTTAGGAACAAATGCCCTACAGAGTGTTTTGTACAGTGCATCATGCTCCCTATCTATCCATGCAAGAGCACTACCTAGAGTATGTGAGTGTGCCTGTCTTCATGTCATGTCCATCACAAGACGCGGGTCCGATAGCTCGACCAATGCGAGACAGTGTGATGGTCACTCCCTTCCCAAAAGACTTGGTTTCATCCACAGACCTGGTCAGCAAAGAGTCTAGTGCCACCCAGATACCTCCAAGCCTCATCCCATTGACCCCTCCTGCTGAGACAGAGAGTGTAAAACCATCATCGCCTGAACCAGTGCAACGATCTCTGCACGATCTCCCCAGTGTTGGTAACAAACCATTCTATCATACTGTCAGCACTGCCGCCATGTGTTTTAGTGCAACTGAACCACTGACCCTCATAGAGGCAAGGGGGCATCCAGATGTCACTAAATGGGAAAAGGCGATAGCTTCTGAACTGAATGCACTGTTAGAACATGAGGCGTACGAGCTGGTACCCTTACAACCCAGCCGCCAGGCCATTGGTGTCAAATG
This sequence comes from Penium margaritaceum, assembly GCA_023375785.1. Lineage (NCBI taxonomy): Eukaryota > Viridiplantae > Streptophyta > Zygnematophyceae > Desmidiales > Peniaceae > Penium > Penium margaritaceum. The sequence continues at coordinate 12,180 of SZWC01006179.1, forward strand.
GATGTTCAAACTCAAAAGGCATCTCAAGCGTCTGGTTGAGACGTATGAGGCAAAAATTGTGGCCACAGGCTTTCATCAAATCCCAGGACAAGAGTTGATAGACACACATGCACCTGTGGGAAAGTACAGAATCAGCCGTACCTTGCTTGCATTTGCCGCACGCGAAGACGGGGATATCCACCAGATAGATGTAAAAAATGCGTTCTTGAATAGAACAACGGAAGAGGATCTTTATGTGAAACAGCCAGAGGGCTATGAGGATGGAAGAGACCGGGTGTGGCTCTTGTTGAAATCCCTGTATGGTCTAAATCAAGTATCTTGGTGTTCGAACAAAGAGATCCACCACACCCTAGAGAATGGTGGGTTCACACAGAGTATCTTCGACCCCTCACTGTTCCTCCGCAGGGATAATGGTCTGCCTGTTGCATTTCTGGTCTATGTGGATGATCTACTGAAATTTTATACCTCTATCATGCTCATTGGACAAGCCAAAGCACTGCTCATAGCAGCCCACTGTAAAATGATGTACCTAGGCGAGGCACAGACCTTCCTATGTAGGACTGTCACACATGACCACACAGCAGGGACCTTGATCTTCCATCAAGTTTGATTCATTTCTCATCTCATTGAATGCTTCCAGCACTTGGTACAACATCTCCCACAATACCAGAAGCCCATTAGTGATGATGTACATGCACACATGTGGGATGCATGCACCACGGACTATGGCCCCAACACAGACCCCATGCTTTACAGAAAATTCAGTACCAGTCTCTCATATCTTTCCTCCACTACATGTCTCAACATTGCGTGCACAGTCAATGTACTCTCCCAGTTCAGCCAGAAACAACGCATCAGTCACCAGAAAGCAATGAAGGCATTCTACTGTCTATTACCACCCCCAATGACCAGGGCATTGGTACTATCATGTTACAGTCGTCTGGTCATGGAATGCTCTGTGGCCTTCATTGCAATCTTTTGTTCCGTGCTCACCTGTCCCTTCCTTTTTCTTCTACTGCATCTCCTCTTGTTCGTTGTTCACCGTCCCTCTCCCTCGAGCATGTGTGTCTTCTACATCGTTGAATGTATCACATCCAAACTGAAGCCAATGAAAACATACTACGTGTGTGCCCGGCCCTCGGCCTTGACCGTTCCTCCTTCTCTCATCCTTGCATATTTAAAAGCCTTGATTGTGTTCAAGGCAGGAGGCACATGTATCCATTCTCTACCCTTTGATCATGTCAAACCATCCTCTTGTGCATATTCATGTCCTTAGCCCTCTCTCCTATGACTTCCCCTGTGGCCTTAGACGCTAAGTGCTTTCTTCTCACTTATGACTTCTCTCGCTCTTGTCGGGTCGTTTCCCTATGGAAAAAGAGTGGTGTGACTGATATTCTTGAGTAATGGCTTCCCCAGGCTAAGCATGCTTGTCAGCGCCAGTTCCGCGTCCTTGGCTCGGACCATGGTAGTGAGTTCTTTGGTACCACCTCTCATTTTCTCACATGTTGTGGTGTGCGTATGAAGTTCTCCACTCCATCCACACTCCAGAAAAATGGTGTCTCTAAACATTGGAACCACATTCTTGCCAATGGTTTCTGGTCCCTTCTATCTGAGTCCAGCTTTTCCCCCCTTCTTCAAGTTTGAGGCCAGGTTGACTCCCTTCGTGTATTGTCAGTGCTGCCTATCTCTACTCCTACTGATCAGTCTGTCTCTTCCCTAACTCCTCGTTCTCTCCTACCTGAAGTCTCCAAGCACCCTCTTTCTACATCTCTGCTGGATCCACAGCCGTCTTCCATCTCTCAGCATTCTTCTGTTCAGTCTCTTCCCAGTCCACAACCTCTTATCAAGCCCTTCATGCTGCCATCCCAGCCCGACACTCAGGGAGGTCGGCTTAGTGCCCTCCCCTCTCATACCGGGGAAGAGTCTGGAGACACAAGGCTTCGTGCTCTGGGTCTCAGCACCACCACACTAGATGGGTTTAATTTCGGCGTCTTGCACCCCAACACTACTCTTGGCCACTCCCTCATTCATGAGGAATTATATAGCTCTCATGACACCTCTGTGGCTGGCTATGTTGCTTCTTGCGTGCCACCACTGGTTTGTCTCCTCTGGGTCCTGAGGCCACTATTATCTGTGAGGCTCATAAGGCCTCATATGCCTCCGTCTAGGATACCTCCATGGAAGAGAAACTTTCTAGAGTGCATGAGAATGGTGTGTATGAGCTGGTCGACTTGCCATCTGATCGTAAGGTGCTCTGTGCACGCTCGTTGTTCCGGTGCAAGGTAAAGCCTGATGGGACAGTGGACAGTTACAAGGCACATCTTACTGCTAAAGGATTCTCTAAAATCCCGGGCATTGATTTTGATGAGACTCTTTCACCGGTTTGCTTCTATATCACCACTCATGCGGTTCTTAGTTTGGTTGCACACCATGATTGGAAGCTTGAAGAGAACAATGTAAAAAATGATTTCTTGCATGGAATGTTGGATAAGGAGACTTACATGGTGCAACCACTCTGGTTCTCATATAGTTGCAACAACGTGTGGCAGCTGCGCAAGGCCTTGTATGGCCTCAAGTAGTCATCCCGCCACTGGAATATGGAGGTAAAATCTACCCTTGAGAAATTGGAATTCAACACGGTATTGTTGATCCCCCACTATTCCTCTGCCTCCCCTTGTCTCCATTTATTTCCATCCTTATCTGTGTCAATAAATTGCTTATTGCCTCTCCAAGTCCCTTTGCATTCTAGTCTGTGAAATCTCACTTGAAGTTGATGTACAAAAACAAGGATCTCGACTCCACCTGTCTCCCTTGGCATGGAGCTCGAGCATGACCACCCTAACCAGAATTTACACGTGAATCAGAAAGCCTACATTTGTAGCCTTTGAGAGTCTTTTCCTCCTCTGCTTGCAACAGTTCCCACTGCTTCCAAGCCTATGACCCCAGCCGGTCAATTTCTTTTCAAAAACACTGATGTTTCCTAGTTTGGGGGGGAGGTCGATGTCACTGCCTTTCTCCGCTTCATTGACTTTCCCAAGTACCTTGCCACGACGCCACAAGTCGACTTCACTTTCGTTGTGAATTTCCTAGTCCAGTTCTCTCAGTGCCCATGTGTGTACCATCTTGCAGCTTCTCCTTGAGTGGTGTGCTATGCCCTTTCTACATCACACGTTGGGCTATGCAACAGAGCATAGCACTCAGTTATTGTTGATGGATACACAGACAATGAATGGGTGCCTGACACTGACGCTCATAGTCGTTCAGATTACATCTTCCTGATCGGTGGCACAGTTGTGTTGTGGAAGAGTAGAAATAGGGTTGTGTTGTGTGAAACTCCAGCAAAACCAAGTACATTGCTCTCAGCTCATGTACGTGTGAGATTGTTTGGCTGTGGCGCCTAGTATGGCAAATGTGTGTTCCCATTCATTGCATCTCACAACGATGGGACAACCAGAGCACAAAGGCCATCACAGAAAACAGTATTGGTTTGTTTAAGACGCTTTGCAATGCGTCTTAAGCAAATAAACACGAAGGCCATCACAGGAAACCATGGCATGCATCATTCTCAGACCAAGCATGTCAATTTCAAACGCCATTTTTCTTGTGAGTGTATTGTTTCTTGTGTCACAAGAATAACTTGGGTTGACACACAATCACAGCGTGCTAAGTTGTTGACCAAGGCTCTCAGTTCTGGCATGTTCAAGATTGTTGTGTACGCTTTTGGTCTCACACGTGCGCCCTCTGCATCTGATTGATCTCACAACATGCTCTTTCCTCTTGCTGCCCTGGCATGCATAGTCTTTTCTATGTGAGCATGCAATGTCTTGTGTGGTGTACAACTAGAGGCAAAAACACATTCAAACATGAGTTGTCAATGTCTCAGGTTCACATAGCAATGTTCTTGTGTCTCTGGGATGACCAATAACTCTCATACATCTCTTGCTTTTGATACTTGGTTTGTTACTCACAGCTGGATGGCATGCCCACATACACTTGAGGATGATGTAGATGGAATACTGCATGCCTGGTTGGTTTGTGGTAACATATGGTTAGTAGCTGGGTGCTGATCCTGCTGTGGTCTTGCTTGTAGCTAGACTCTCTGGACTAAAGAGGCAAGCAAGTACGCCATGGGTGGAGACACACCAAGAGATTTTTTGTGGGATTTGGGCTTACATGAGAGAGTAGAAGACTAACAATGGGGCAAGCTGTCAGCCATCAGGTAGTGAGGGAAGCAAGAAAGTGAGCAGCAGGCTTGCTATCAGTCGCTACAATCAAGCATGGTGGGGTTGAACCCCACCCATCTGTATTATGCACAATCTTTCCATCTAGTTACCTAATAGAAATCCCGCAGCATCTAGTTTGGGAGAGCACCCGACTGTCAACTATAGAGTTAGTAACAAGAAAACCAATCAGCATGAGCAGTATGAGCTCAACAATACGGCTGTACCTGACATAAGATGAGATCCAGTGTTGATGTAGCTTCTCACTCACCCATCATGTGGTGGTGGAGCAGCCGACAGAAGGGTCTCCTGCATCAGTGTGGTGAGTGTGCGATGATGCCAGAGGTCACTTTGTGTCATTGACCCATAAACCAATACTCCACCATAACCCGTAGCTAACACGCGTGTGTGCGCGCGCGTGCGCACACACACACACACACACACACACACACACACACACACACACACACACACACACACACACACACACACATCCTAACAACGACAATGTAGATGTCACAAGACATGACATAAAACTGGACACATGCAAAGACACAATTCATCAACCTAGACCAGCACGAGTGCATAGCAGACAAACAGTGTGGNGCGCACACACACACACACACACACACACACACATCCTAACAACGACAATGTAGATGTCACAAGACATGACATAAAACTGGACACATGCAAAGACACAATTCATCAACCTAGACCAGCACGAGTGCATAGCAGACAAACAGTGTGGACTGCCACGTTGAAGAGATTACTGCTTAGTGCCCTAGTAAGGAAGTCAGTTCTTTGATTTTGGGTGTCAACCTAAACAACGTGGAAATCACCTGTAGCCACATGATCATGCACAAAGTTATGTTCCACATTGATATGATTGGTGCGAGTATGATTCATACCATCATGCTATGGAAGTCTTCATGCTCTGGTTGTCACAACGTAGTGTGATGCAACGGATGGGAACATGCAACTGTTGAAGCAATTGACGAAGCCAAACACTTTCACACATGCATACACCAAGGGAAATTTATTCTTCTTCAAGGGAACTATGTGCTACACAACCATGCTTGCTACTATTCCACATGATTGCTGTCCCTCCAAAAGGAAGACATAACTAATGCAATAGCAAGCATTTGTATTGCGAGCCCAGTCTCTGTGAGTGAAGCCATCAACGAAAACTGACGGCTATCCCAGATAGCAGAGACCAACTCCGGCAAAAGAGAGTGTGTACATGACAACACACAATGCAGCCTCCATGTTTTGTGCCATTGGAAATTTGTGAAAACTGGTCACAACAAAGGTGAAATCTGCCATGGTGGTGGTAGCCACCAAGGCAGATCGACACATCTAGTATTTTCAACAACCTCTGTCTTGCTGCCATCATTCGTGTCAAAGCAGTGGGCACATAATCGAGTAGTGGTACAAAGATCTCCCCAACGCCATGGCCATAAGCAGCCTAGTAAATGTAGAGAATGTAACGAACGCAACCACGCTCAAGCTTGATGCCCAAAACGACACGAGCAGGACCCATCTCTTTCATCTTGTACACCAACTTTAACAGCGACTTCATTGAATTCATAGTTTCTAAACTCGATGACGCAATCAACAAGTCATCGATGTAGACAACGATCATAGCCAATGGTGCCAAATATGGATTGACGATCCCATTGTGTTACGTCAGTAATCCCCCTTTTTCCAAAGTGGAAGTGATCTCTTCATTCCAACACCTGGGTGACCACTACAGACCATAGAGAGTCTTTCGTATTCGCGAGACTTTGTTGGTACCATGATAAATCTTGAGAGCTTGAACAACATAGATATCCTTATCCAGTCATCCATGCACACATACTTTGTTCACATCCATCTATTCTAGTTCCTAAGGATGATGCGCTACGAGACTCACAAGGGCTCGCGTTGTGGAGTAACGTCCAACGGGGGTAAACGCCGTGTCAAAATCAACACCGAGAACTTGGGAAAAGCCCTTGGCAGTGAGGTGAGCCTATTGAGTGCACTATTGGGCTTGTACTTCCAACAAAAGACCCAACGAACATCCTGGGGACAGATCAAATGGATCCAATACATCATGATCATCTAGAGCTTTCAGCTTGTCCCGCATGGCAGCCTCCCATTGCTGGGTATCAAAAGTCCCGTGGGGCTGTCAAACTGTGGTAGGTTTACGTGACTATGGCATGGTAACAATAATGGCGTGACCCTCGGCAATGCTACTAAGGACATCAGCTTCCAAAGCATGCCCATGCTCTGTGGTGAGAAGCACATACCCGAGAGTGGAATTGAGATGGAAAACCCAGTGGCCAAATCGAGTGTGTTCATGTGGGTGGCAAAACAAGGGACGGCTTTCACTGTGACGGAGCCTGATCAGCCGATGATGGTTGGATGCCAGTTGAGCAATAAGGAGCGCTCAAAGGCATCCATCACTGAACAAAGGAGAGATAGGTGCAGGACCTGTGGGGTCGCAAGATGGAGGCAGGCCATGTTCAAGATTGCCCCTCTGCATGCCCAAGTGCGGCGCCGGGAGGCGCCGACGAGCCACCAGAGAGAGGAAACTCCTTGTCAACGGATCTAGCTCCTTGAGGATTGCTCGGATCCTAAAATGAAGGATTTCGCCTGAAAGTTGACAAGTCGCTGAATCCGGTGCAAGTTGCTTCACTGGAATCGGACTAGTAACAAGGGAGATATGGGCTTCCAAAGTTGGGGTGTGCACAGCGGCTCTGGGAGCCGGCCGCGGTTTGACTTCCGGTGAATAATTCACCGGATTGAGTAAAAAAATGCCATTTGGGGATTTTGCTCCGGAAAATCTGCCCAGGCGTCCGGTGGATGATCCGCCGGATTTTAGGAGTGCAGTTTGTTACTGAGAGACTCATCCAAAATCCTGGCTTGGAGTCCGAAACTCAGTAGTTCAGTTTGTTACTCGGGGACTTGGTCATATTCCGACTGGAGGTCCGCGAACAGGTTTCGACCCACATCAATCCCCATCACCAAACTCGATGATCAACTCATCAAAACAGACCCCAAAGGTGTGAGGGGCGCCGCCACTATGCGTAGGAACATCTGTGTCTCCGGAATGGCGTTTTGATGGGTCCTTGATGTATGTGGGCGCCTCAGCGGGCGACGTGGTGCGCGCCGCAGACTGAGCGGCTGATTTGGGGTGTTGCGCTTCGGCTGACGTAGCGGGAGCTACGGTGATCCAAATTGTGCATGGTTTGGTGCGTTGGAGAGCTCATGACTAGCCCTACAAATCATGTCCATGTTAAAAAACTAATGGAAAATCATGTTATCCCCCTCGAAAAAGTGGTTGTCTCACATTTGTCTTCAACTGCCTGAAACATAGCGTGGGGCGACCAGAAAGCTCACCCTTAGACTCAGAACCACCCGCACAAAACATAGCCGTGAGCACAGAAGACCCGTCGGGCCACGTTGGAACCGCACCCGGGTTTCTGACAGGCCAGATGGAGGAACAAGTGAACAAGACACGACACGAGCGGGATCCGTAAGGTCATCTGGATCAGATGCAAGAGCGGTTTTATTAGACAGGATAGGAATAGTCAGAGTGGATGGATTTGTGGAGGAGAGAGCAGGAGACACTAAATCTGACGGGACAGAGGGCGAGGATTTGACCGGGGAGGATGGTGCTCTAGAGGATCTGCACAATGTAGATGGGACAGACCCTGAGGCCTATGTGGGTGAGGTGCCTATCTATTGGGAACGCATCAAGGGTGCAAGCTCCTAGGTCAAAGCATCAAAGACTACATGACCGATGTCCCCTTGCAACCAAGATATCTACAATAGGGAGGCAATGGAAGAGAGATGACCAAGGTCATGGAGGAGCACAGACTCCAAAGAAAACATATTACAAGACTCAATGATGTGTGGACACATTGGGTCCTAGAAGCGCCAAGCTTTAGACTGGACCCATACATCCAAAAAGGGGCAAAGGCTCCCACAAGGGGACAGTTTGCCATCACACATATTGTCAAGGAGCTAGAAAGATATAATGCTACCCAAGAATCAAGAAAGATGGAGATCGACACGCGAGCCATACCACCGTCGAAAGGGTGTGATAATGTGAGGGAGATGACTACAAGGGACACGGTTCTAGACCCAGGTCATGTAATTCATTATCTCAAATACAAAATGAAGGGGTAGGATGAACTCATACATGAGGGTCTAGAAGCCATTGGCATCATTCTGATTCCAATGCTCAGAGAAAGCATTTCATTTGTGGTGTATACGGAGCAGAAGTCTCCAGACACACCCTTCTGGACTCAAGAAGCTGGGCGGTGGGCTCTAGGAACTCATTGCCACTATCACTATGCAAGACATACAGTTAGCACCAACAAGAATGATGGACTTAAACAAGCCAAGATTCAATGACTATGCATACATCAATCTCTTGAAGGAGAACAAAGACCTGAAAAAACTCAGAAAAAATCACCAGTAAGACACAAAATAAAACATACGACATCCCCAATGAGGTCTTGGGGAAAACGGCACCATGACATCTGCATTAACATGATCAAAAGGGTGAGTAGACTGAGATTTGGAGGACGAGAATGAAGAGGGATGTATCTTACCCTCAGCACAGTCAAAAAAATCAGAGGCAAAAGGGGAAGGGAAGGTGGAGGGCGACAGTCCACGAGCAAGCTGAAAGCGGACCATGCTAGTGATGACGTCACTGTGCACATGGCCAGGGTGATTGTGTTGTTATTTGAATGCCTCTTGGCCACTAGTCTCCAGAATTGGCAAGTAGTGGACGGACCAGGCATGCACTGCTCATGTGGAGCAAGTCCCCTGGGTCCGCTCCAACAGACCAGGCATGCACTGTCCTTGTTCAAGGATAACTCCCCTGGGTTTTTCTCATGATGGCTATTCAGATTGTCAATCTGACCAAACCGATGGACAGAGCAGGTGTCAAACTGTCAGCTGTCCAAGTTTCGGGCTGATCCAACAGTCGGATTGGAATATGCAAGATGTGCCTTGGATCAGGGGATGTCTTCCCTGATTGAGGGGATGACCTCCTTAATTCAAGGAGTGACATCGGCCGAGGCGCGCGCGCTTTGGGTTAGCCAAGGTGCGCACGCTTCGGCTGCCAAAGGCACTCCTCAGCTATTTATGCCTTGTACTTGCCATTGTCTCAACTACTCCTTCACTTGATGTCTCTTGTTTGAGCTGTGCGCTTGAGACTGAGCTTGATATGAACTGCTAAGGTGGTTGTAATCTTGCTCGTGTGAGAGTGCTGACTTAATTTTTTGGGCTCTCACACCAAGGAAGAAGAAGGCTTACAGGGCAGGAGCCCCTAAGACCTTGAGCGAAAGCACCTGGGTAACTAGGTCTCACCAGAGGCATAGTTAATTCCTTGGGGGTGATCGTGATCCTTGGGTGAAATTCCCTTGGACGGTCGGCAGTTGCCATTGTGTCGGCGCTGTTTTCTAGACCGGAGCCTCAGGCCACGTGACTCAGGAATAACAAAAGGGTTATGGGCCCACGCCTAGTATGAGACTTAGTTGCAAAAAGCACACAGGTTGCTTAGTAGCTCAGCAAACGTGAGGAGCGCAGACGCTCTATCACACCTACAGGTGCTCCTCTTCGACCCTACGTCCAAGACCTCTCATCAGCCTGACATCGGCTCCATCAGCCTGACATCGGCATCAACAGCAGGTGTAGCAGAGCGGCCTCAACGGAAGCAGATCCGCCTCAACCGTAGGTACCATGGCTCCACCTACCGTCGAGGAGAAAGGCAAGAGCGTCATCGAGGAAGGCTCGTGGACCAGCACACCTGTGGCCACCACTGGAGCTGTGACGTCCACAGTAGAGGCAGGGAGTGGCATTCATCCGCCCATTCCTAAATTTGATGGGACAGGGTTCTCGCTCTGGAAGTGGCAGTTTGATATCATATTCGATGACCGTGATCTCCTCCCCTACTTCACAGGGGAGGCTGTCCAACCAGTTTCATCCCAAGCTGAGGAGCTGGCAGTGTGGAAGCGGACCAACAAGAAATGCATGGCCATTCTGGTCTCAGCACTGCAGCAACATGTGCTCTCTCCTATCTCCGGCCTCACAAACGCAGCTGAGGCATACAAGAAACTATGCAAGATCTACCAGAGTGACTCCCTCGCCAACCGTTTGCTCATCCTCCAAAAGTTGCTGAGGATGCAACTGACTGAGGGCGAGGACGTCCTAAAATTCTTGCAGCAGTTTGAGACTCTCCTTCAGCAGGCCAGCAACATGGGCTGGAGCCTTGAAGCCAACATGCAGGGGATGATTCTCCTCATGGATCTTCCACCAAGCTGGGGCCCCATGATCACTGTGATTGGTGGCTGGCCAGAGGACCACGTGAAGTACTCCAACATCTTGAAGTACATCCGCAATGAGGCTATGCGGCGTAGCCATAGCAAGGCCAACATTGCAGCCTATGCTAAGGGCGCAGCAGGCAGCAGCGGCACTAGCAATTCAGGGCTGCAGCAGGGGGCAGGCGGCAAGGGGAAGGGCAAGCGTCGGCCTGGCAACTGCCACAACTGTGGCAAGGCAGGGCACTGGGCACGCGAGTGTCGTTCTCCAAAGAAGGAAGGGGTCAAGGGAGAGGGAGAGAAGGGTGACAAGGGAGGCAAGGGTGGGAAGCAGCCCACCGCACTGATGGCACAAGGCACAACTGGCGCTGGCAAGGCAATCCTTAAGCCAAGGGCCTTTGCACTTGACTCTGGCACAAATCACCATTCCACCAACGACAAACGGGGGTTCATCTCCATGGGCCCCTGTCACCTTAACTTCCGTTGTGCTAAGGGGAGGGTGGAACCAGCTGAAGGGGTGGGTGAAAAGTTGGTCACCATCCAGGTGAATGGCCAAGAGGAGGAGCTCAAGCTCACCGAGGCAGTCTATCTGCCCAACTTCGCTGCCAACCTACTCTGTGTTGGCAACATTATTGACTGAGACATGACGGTCGTCTTCGACAAGAACAGGGCCGTCATCCTTCCCACGTCGGCAGTGAAAGCACACTACGCTACAAAGAGTGTGGTGGCGGATGTTCCACGCGTGGACGGCCTCTACATCCTCCAAACCAAGGTGGAGGGTACTGCCGAAGTTGGGGCAGCCATGACTGCCGGGGGCAGTCAGGTGGTAGAGGCAGAAAGCAGCCGCCCGTCAACAGCAGCAGATTTAACACAAGCAGTGAAAGCTGCGGCACCCACCCAACCCGAAGCAGTCGCTGGGACTGCCACGGCATCGGAAGCGAACTGTGGCCAAGACCTTTGGCGTAGGCGCTTGGCCCATGTCGCCCACTCCACGTTGGAAACAGTGGGAAAGCACGAGCTAGTGCGAGGCTTGGCCTTGGGGAAGGGAGAGGGTGCGGGGAAGGGGAAGAACGTATGTGAGGCCTGCCTCATGGGCAAGGCTAAGAGGAAAGGGCGCAAGAGAAACAAGCACAGAAATCTGGCGAGTGAACCTCTTGAGTTGGTCCACACCGACGTGTGCGGGCCAATGCGGATAGCCTCAGTCGGAGGCTGCAGGTATTTCCTCACCTTCACAGATGACAAAACCAGAAAGATCTGGATGTACTTCATGAAGCAGAAGAGTGAGGTAAAGGAGCATGTGCAGCACTTTGTCGCAATGGTTGAGCGGCAGACCGGCAAGAAGGTCAAGGCCCATCGTTGTGATAATGGTGGGGAATATAAGGCCTGTGAAGGCTGGCTAGCGGAGCAGGGGATATGGCAAGAAAGTACGGTACCTGAGTCGCCCGAGAGCAACGGTGTCACTGAACGGCTCAACCAAACCATCCTCGGGATGGTAAGAACGATGTTGTATGAAGCAAAGCTGCCAATACGGTTCTGGGCCGAGGCTACTAGGACAGCGGCCTACATCATCAACCTCACACCTGCATCAACCCTTCAAGGAAAGGGGAAAAAGAAGTTGCCGCCGATGACCCCACAAGAGGCATGGTCGGGCAAGAAACCAGATGTCTCACATCTGGGAGTGTTTGGCTGCCAGGCCTATGCCAAGAAGCTGACGAGGGAGGGTGCCAGTAAGCTAGATCCGCAGGCCAAGAAATGTCTGCTTTTGGGATATGACAATGCCCAACGCTCTTACAGGCTCTGGGACCTACAAGGCAACAAAGTGATTCGTAGTAAAGACGTGGACTTCAACGAGTTTGTCGTAGGAGCAGAGCAACAGTTCAAGGACGAGCCAGTGCCCAAACAGGGTGAATGGCTGGTTTTACTGGAGACAGGCGATGAGGCACCACAGGGGTGGAGCAGCAACAAGGCAACAGAGGCAAGATGAGTGGTCGCTTCAGGGAGAGCCGCAACAGAGGACTCTGATGTTGATTCAGATTCCTCCTCCTCTGATGATGAGGACTCTTCCACTGAGGGAGAGTCTGTGGTAAGAGAACCAGAGCAGCAAGAGCAGCAACAGTAGGAGCAGCAGCAGCAGGCAGTAAGACGCAGCTCACGCTTATCTTTCCCACCATGACAGTATGATGCTACAACTGGTGAGTGGACTGGTCTGAGTTACACCTTCGTGGCTCAGGGAGAGCCGTCCACAATGGCAGAAGCACTTGCTCTACCGGATGGGGCCAAGTGGAAGGCCGCCATCGAAAGCGAGTTGGCCTCGCACAAGGAGAACAGGACATGGAAGCTGGTGGACCGGCCCGCTGGCGCTCACGTTGTAGGGTGCAAGTGGGTCATGGTCAAGAAGCTGAAGCAGGATGGGACCATCGACCGCCACAAGGCGTGGCTGGTGGCCAAGGGTTTTGCGCAGCGGCCGGGGAGCGAGTACGATGAGACGTACGCGCCCGTCGTCACCTTTGCAACGATCCGGTCTCTCCTCGCAACAGCAGCAGCCAAGAACTTAGNCAAGGAGAACAGGACATGGAAGCTGGTGGACCGGCCCGCTGGCGCTCACGTTGTAGGGTGCAAGTGGGTCATGGTCAAGAAGCTGAAGCAGGATGGGACCATCGACCGCCACAAGGCGCGGCTGGTGGCCAAGGGTTTTGCACAGCGGCCGGGGAGCGAGTACGATGAGACGTACGCGCCCGTCGTCACCTTTGCAACGATCCGGTCTCTCCTTGCAACAACAGCAGCCAAGAACTTAGAGGTTCACCAGATGGATGTCAAGACTGCATTTCTCTACAGAAAGCTTGACAAAGAAGTCCTGATGGAGGTGCCTGAGGGGGTGGATGTACCTCCCGGAAAAGTTTGCAAGCTCGACAAGTCATTGTATGGGCTGAAACAGGCCCATGGAGGGGTCCGGGTATGGTCACTGTGAGAACGACCTCAGTATGTACGTACGAGAGGACGAGGATGGCCTCGTCTTGGTGGCTCTTTACGTCGATGACCTCATCATGTGCACATCATCGACAAAGCTGCTGAAGAACATCAAGATGTAGCTGAGCATCTGGTTCCAGATGAAAGACCTGGGACCTCTTGAGTACTACCTAGGCATCAGTGTCATGCGGGATCGTTCAGCTGGCACCATCAGGCTCAGCCAGACCAAATACATTGATCACATCTTCAAGCGGTACGACATGGAGGACTGCAAACCCGTCAGCACCCCCATGGCAGCAGATTGCATCCTCACCTCAGGTGCCGCTCCTACCAACAAAGCAGAGCAGCTCGATATGGCAGGCGTGCCATATCAGTTTTCCGTGGGCAGTCTAATGTATGCGATGGTCGCAACTCGCCCCGACATCTGCCACGCTGTGGGGCAGGTGAGCAGGTATGTGGCCAACCCTGGGCCACAACACTGGCAAGCAGTGAAGTGGATCTTTTGCTACCTGAAGGGCACGCGGCACTTGGGCATCCAGTACGGTGGGGTGCCACAGTCAGAATCCTTGCGGCTCATGGTGTATACCGATGCAGATTGGGCCGAGAATGTCGATGACCGCAAGTCCACCTCGGGCTACGTGTGTGTGCTGAACGGAGGAGCCATGTCATGGGCAAGCCGTAAGCAGGACTGCGTCTCCCTCTCCACTACCGAAGGAGAGTACATCGCTCTTGCGAAAGCGTGCAAGGAGACAATGTGGCTGTGTAGCCTGCTCCAAGAGATACGAGCACCTCAATCGGCCGCAACGGTGGTCAAGGTGGACAACAAGTCTTCCATCGACATGTCCAAAAATGGCACCTTGACACGGAGGACAAAACACATCGAAGTTTGGTACCACTTCAGTCGCGACCTGGTCGCTAAGGGAGTGCTGGAGCTGGAGCACGTTGCGTCCAAGCTCAACCGGGCAGACATGCTGACAAAACCCCTTCACCGAGAACTCCACCTTGCAGGAAGACAGGGTATCGGCATGAAGAGCGTAAGTGACGAAGGCTGAAGACAGGACAAGTAGCCAGAGGTGCAAGGGAGAGATTATTGTTATTTGAATGCCCCTTGGCCACTAGTCTCCAGAATTGGCAAGTAGTGGACGGACCAGGCATGCACTGCTCATGTGGAGCAAGTCCCCTG
>SZWC01006179.1:33877-51686 GCA_023375785.1 Penium margaritaceum
ACTGCGCATAGCCCCCTTACCCCCTTACTGGAACAACTTTACCGCCTTATAATTCCGAGGATGCCACGTGTAGTTCAGAGCACCTGGTCTGCCTGACGTGAAAGACGAGGCTAGGATCCCGATCCTCCCCCCCCCCTTCTACTCTCAGCCCCCCGCCGTTCCCAACTAGGATGCCCACCCACCTTTCCACCCGCCATTCTCACCTAGGGTGCCCGCTGCATGCCGATACACCGACCAGGTAGAATTCAACATTGGACATGTGTCAGAGGGTTGTACACCTGATGGACCCCCTTGTCATCTGGCTGGAGAGTAAGGCACCTCATCTGCAGCCCTCGGCGACAGGCTGGGAGCTGCTGGGGCTGGTGACGGCGGTGCTGAAGCCATTCAAAGGCTTTACCAATGACATCATCGGCAGCAAGTATCCAACCATCTCCATCGTGCTGCCATTTTTCAGCCTGCTGCTGCAGAAAATCCACTACTGGCAGGTGAAGGTTGCAGCAGCCGAGAAGAAGAAGGAGGAGAAGAAGCTGCTGGACACAACCAAGCAGCTGCTGCTCAAGCTGACTGAAGGCTTCAAGGCAGTCGCTAACAAGGTGCCTTTGTTTTGCTTCAAAATCCACTTTGCAATGGTCCTACTGTTTGTATGTATGTGCACGTTGTTGTGCCGGGCTTTTCTGTTGCACGTTTTGTTGCTTTGCAAAGAACTATGCCAATGTTTTTATGGATATTTTCTAATGCAGTACATCATGCCACTATGCAAACCTGTTGCTTTGTTGTAATGGTTGTGTTGTGGTTTTTTGTCCAACTGCACAGCTCGAGAAGCATGTCAAGAAGTGCAACATGAATCACGTTGTGGCGACGTTTGTGGATCCGTGCTTCAGACTTCGCTACTTTGACCGCATCCACAAGCTCATGGGAATCAAGTTAGCAGCAGAACTGGAGGTGAAGATTGTAGCATGGCTGCAGCCATACTTTGTCAAGGCACAAAGGAAGCGGGAGGCAGAAGTTGCTGTAGCGGCAGCGTCTGCAACAGCAGCAACAAAGAAGCAGGCAGCAGAGGCAGCTGGCGACGATGCAGACGATGAGGTTGAGGAGACGCAAGGATCCTCCCGTACAACTGGAGCTGCCTCTGGCACCGGCTCCCATGCAGCTGCCGGTGTCTCCAGCACTGGCTCCCATGCAGCTGGACCCAGTGCCTCTTAGGCAGCAGACAGCCCAGCTGGAGTTGCCTCTCGTGCAGCTAGAGGTGCCTCTCGTACAGCAGACAGCCCCGCTGCAACAACAAAGAGGCGGATAGTGAACAAGGATAAGAGGCTCAAGAAGAAGATGGTTGAGGTTGCCCCGGAGGACACCATGGACGAGCACTACGACGAGCCCAAGCAGGAACAAGTGGAGCTTGCATCCGACTCGTTGGAGCAGGAGGTGGAGGACTACAAGAAGAACGCACGCGTTGGCCGCAAGTGCAACGTGCTCCACTTCTACCGTGACAACCAGAAGAAGTACCCCACGCTGGCTTTGGTCGTGCTGAACCTGTTTGCTGTTCTTGCAACCAGCACGCCTTCTGAGCGCATGTTCTCCCTGGGTGGGAGAGTCGTGACAGATTTCAGGCACAGTTTGAGCAACGTCACCGTGGAGGATTTGCTGACGCTCAAGACATGGATCAATGATGTTGCGCTCGTAGACTTTCTGGTGTCTCCAAGTGGGGTTGTGGCTGAAGAGCTGCTGCAGGAGGAGAAGAAAGAGAAGCAGCGTAGGAAGGAGGTTAGGAAGGCAGTTGCAGCAGTATGACAGGGACTCATGAGGGTTGTTATCCTCAACGACTGCTGGCACAGATGGGGAAGGCGATGGCGGCAGTGAGGAGGATGATGAGGACGATGATGAGGTTGAGGAGCAGGCTGTAGATGGGAATGGGTCAGACAGTGACGATGATGATGACGATGGTTACGAGGTTGCCACAGACTTTGAGGGTGGTGATTCTTATGATGATGATGATGTCATGGAGGTTTCTTAGGTGGTCTGCTACTGTCTCTTGCAAATCAATTCAAACTGCTTTTCCTTCTTTCAAGACTTGCTTCACTGTCTTTCATGCACATTGTGTTCATTGCATGTATTCTGATTTGAATAGTTAAGTGTACATTCCAGAGCTTTTGTGTGGATCCTTTGCTATCAGATGTGCTAGAATGACATGTGAAATGCGATGACCATTAGGTTGAAATGTGTGCATTTGAATGGAAAGACATGATGAATGCAATGACCACTAGGTTCAAGTGTGTGCATTTGAATGGAATGACATGAGAGAAGCAATGACCATTATGTTGAAATGTGTGCATTTGAATACTTTCTGTTAGCATGCAAGTGAGGAACGATGTTGCCAAGATACACTATAATGAGCTTGAAAAACATGGCCAGGTTTTCTGCACCAGAGTCAGTTTGTGTAGCTGTACCGGAGTCGCGAACCCGCCGAGGTCGGATTCCGGAGTTTTCTCACCAAGATTCGCGAATAATCACCGGCAAGACTCGCGTTCCTGGGACTCGCGAATCCGACCTTCGGACTCGCGAGTCTGAATCCGGGGTGTGGCCCCGCTTGACGAATCCGAGTCTGGCCCTAGACTCGCGAGTCCGGACTCGGTTACAACCTTACATGGGAGAACAACGCCAGGAGGTTGGCGATGAATGCAATATCTGGGCGTGTTGTCATTGCCAGGAACATCAGTGACCCAATAACTCGCAGATGAGACGTCACATCAACTAGCTCCCCCACAACAGCTAGGTCAGGGCTCTTTTGCTTCGCTTGGCCATCCGACGACATGGGTGAAAATGTGCTCGGCACGAGGGGCAGAACCTTGGCAAAGCCAGTGAATAGGGTCTAGACGTAGGCGACCTGGTGGTTGTGCAAGTTACCCTGGGAGCGGTCATGAACCCGTTGAAGATATGCCCCTCTACATGCCCAAGTGCGACGCCGAGAGGCGTCGGCGAGCTGCCAGAGAGAAAAATCCTTACAGTTGGATCTAGCGGCTCGAGGATTTCTTGGATCTCAAAATGAAGGATCCCCTCCCAAAAGTTGACAAGTTGTAAAATCCAATGGAAGTTGTTTCACCAAAATCGGACAAGTAACGAGGTAGATACGAGCTTCGAAAGTTGGGGTGTGCACGACGGCTCTGGGAGTCGGCCGCGGTTCGACTGCTAGTGAATCATCGACCGGGCCGAGGAACAAATGTTCATCTAGGAATTTTGCTCCGGAAGAGCTGCCAAGGCATTCGGTGAATGATCCGTTGGTTGCCAGCAGTGCAGTTTGTGAATGATCCGTCGGTGAATAGTCCGCCAAAATTCTGGCTTGGCATCTGAAACTGACTAGTGCATTTTGTTACTTGGGGACTTACTCAAAATTGTGACTACAGGCTCTCGAACGGGTTTTGACCCACATCAATCCCCATCACCAAACTTGATGATGAACTCATCGAAACAGACCCCAAAGGAGTGAGGGGCACCGTCACTGCATGTAGGAACATCTGCGCCTCCGGAATGGCATTTTGATAGGTCCTTGATGTATGAGGGTACCTCAGCGGGCGGCGTGATGCGCGCTGCCAATTGAGCTGCTGGTTTGGGGTGCCACACTTTGGCTGATGTAGCGAGAGCTACAGTGATCCAACTTGCACACATGTTGGTGCGTTAGAGAGCTCCTGGCTAGCTCTACAAATGTTCATACAATGTTCATGGCCTAAAACTAAAACATTTTTGTTATTTCCTTCGTAAAAGTGACTTTCTCACGATTGTCTTCCACTCCCAAAAACATAGTGTGAGGTGACCAGAAAGCTCACGCCTAGACTCAGAACCCGCACTAAAGTGGAAAACCGGGAACAGCAAGTGTAGACTCGTCGGGACACGTTGGAACTGCCTCAATCCGGGGGTCGTTTCCTGAAAGCTCCAACTCCATGCCCAGGAACACTCGGGTAGGCCCGAGGTCCTTCATCTGGTAGGCGGCGTGTAGCAGGTCCTTGACGTGGTAGATGGCAGTTGCGTTTAGCGCCCCAATGTGAAGGTCGTCTACGTAGACTAGGATAGTGACAAAGGGCTGGCCTCTCAAGGTGATGAACAACGCGGGGTCGATATTGCGGTGAAGGAGGCCGCCAAGGAGAATCGTGCGACTAATCTCCTCGTTCCAGTAGCGAGGCGAATACTTCACGCCATAGAAGGCCTTCCGTTGTTACAAGACTCTACCTCTACCATTGTCGACGCCTGGGGGTTGTACCATGTAAAGTTCCTCACCCTCCAACGAGCCATGGAGAAAGGTGTTACTCACGTCCATCTCATGGAATTCCCACCCGTGCTGGGCAACCTGAAAACAAACCACCTGACTAGTGGAGAACCAGCCAACCAGAGCGAAGATCTACTTGTAGTCGACCCCAAGGACTTGAGAAAATCCCTTGGTTATGAGAAGGGCCTTGTACTTGTCCAACAATTGGTCGGGCTTCCACATACGTCCAAAGACGCACTTGGCAGTGCTGTCCTTGTGGCCGGGAGGGAGGTCGACAAGATCGTAAACTTGATGCTAGCTGATGGCGACGAGCTTGTTTGCACATGCAGCCTCCCATCGTGTGGCCTTGGTGGAAGCACAAGCCTCGTACAAGGTGGTTGGGTCCTTCGGACGTGTCATGGAGTAAACAGTGAGGGTGTGCACGCCCCGAGCCCGAAATAGGATGCGCGTGAGCGTGGTCGTGATGGCATGTCGGTGCTCCTAATGCAGCATGGCTTAGCTCAATATAGAGCTTGGGTGGAAATCTACAAAAAGAGCCAACGTGTTCAAGTCGAGGGCCTTGGTGCCAGGGTCCCCACTCACAACGGTGGGAGTTGGTTTGCTAGGAGGCGAAGAAAGTAGTGGGGCGACAAGGGGTCGTGGCGTGAAAGGGCGCAGTGCGACAATCTGTGCGCTAACGGTTTGGGTCAGAGGCTGTCGCCAAGGCCACGCGTGTAGCGTGGCAAGGTGTGAGGCAAAAGAGAGGGAGCGCCAAGGAGCGAGGCAATTGGTGTCTCGGGCACGCATGAGGACAGCAACTCCTTTGAGAGGGTGGCCCCAGAAGGTCCAACTGACGCAAAAAGGGCTCTCGGATCAAAGGGGCTCGCTGACGCGGACGAGGCTATCGGCCCGAAGAGGCCAGAGGATGCAGACAGGGCAGTCCGCCCGAGGGGGCGAGCTGACGCCAACAGGGCTGCTGGACGGAAGGATCCAACCAATGCGGACGGGGCTTTTGGCCCTGACGGACCAGGTAACGTAGACGGGGTTGCCGGATCGGAGGGACTAGCGGACGCAGACGGGGCGGTCAGCTCGGGGGGGGGCAGTTAACGCCGACAAGGCTGCGGGCCAAGAGGGGCTAGTGGACGGGGCCGCCAGCCTAGAGGAGCCTGCGGATGCAGGCGGGACTATCGGTCCGGGGCGGCCAACGGGTGGAGGCAATGTGCCACCAGGAAGTTGTAAGAGAGAGGACAAACTCACCAATCCCCCACGCAAGGGGAGGGACATCAACGAGCCTGAGTGAATGAGGTCACGAGGAAACAACTCCTTAAAGAAGAGTGCATCTCGAGGCATGAGGATGCAGTACCTAGAGGGATCCCAAAAGCACCAGGCTTTGGACTCACACGAGACGCCAATGAATGTGTAGGGACGCCCGCGGGGGGCGAGCTTGCCACCCTGCTTTACGACAAACAACCACACAATGGCCATGTAGCCCAAGACGCGAGCCAGGCGAGGGTCAACTTGCTGACCACACAAGTGCTTGTACAGCGTGGATTGACAAGGAAGGGGTGCGTGGGGATTCTGGGTCTAGACCCAAGTCATGTAGGCCATGGCCTCAAAGTAGAAACCATCAAAGAGACCGTATTTGACTTGCATAGTACTCACGGCATCGGTCATGGTGCGGTTTCACCGCTCGGAGACACCGTTTTGGTCATGCATCTGAGGTGCCAACGTCCCCTGATGGATCCCAGGGGAGGCGAGGAAGACCGTGGTCTCTCCCATGAAATCACCATCATAATCAGGGTGGAAGTTGCAAAGAGGGTGACCACACTCACAATCTACACCAACAAGTTAGTCCTGAATGGTAGAAGCGACGTCGCTCTTCTATCAGAGGCAAAAGACCCAGCGGTACTGAGAGTAGTCCTTGATAAGGATAAGAACATAGCATCCGTGCTCTTTGACACGGCAAGGGAAAGGAGGCGATATCAAGACCCTTGGCCGGCAGGGTGTGTAGCATGCTATTGATGGCAGCTGAGTGCACGTGGTAGAGGTGGAGATGTAGAAGGCTAGTGTGCTACGAAGAAAGCGTGCTAGTCACAAACACATGGTCCATGTTGGCCGACAGGGAGGACAAATGAGGCACGTGCCACAGGTTGCCACGGACGGTGGAGTCCAGGACGACATGACCGGATGGACACAACAACATAGTGTCAATGTCACGAGAGTGCAAGACGTCCATGCTCATGCAGTCGAGGGCGGTGACCAACAGGAGACAGGGCTCAACACTGGGGAGGAAGAGAACATTGGTCATTAACACTTCCCTAGCGCAACCACAGAAAAAAACGGCGCTGACACTACGGACAGGTAACACCTCTCAAGAGCCCGTCCAGATACTAGGCACATCGGCAACGGAACCAAGTACACTAAAGCCCTCGTGTGATGCTACCATGTGATGTATGGCCTCAGAGTCAATGATCCGGGTGTGTGCAAGGTCCTGAACTGGTGTTGCCGGTGCCACTGGATCATCTATCCTGCTGCTGTTGGTTCTTGTCCCTTTTACCCCTGCGCATCTTCTTCCTGGACAACAAGGAGTCGACAGATGCAATCGCTATGGGGACGGTGAAAGCCACGAAGGCGATGGCAGGAGAGGTGAGGGCCTCCCTGTGTTGGATGAGCGACTCCAGACAAGCCTCCTCAATCTTGAGTAACAGCTCGTATACTTGAGCACGAGGGTGCCTTAGGCCACCACCACTGTGAGGACGTCCTGGCTGTAGTGTGCAAAGACATTGGCTAACACGTCGGTGGCACCGCGCTTGATGGTGAGGGGCACAGCTAGAGGGGATGGTGCAATGTCGCTCAAGCGACGGAGGATGTCTTCTGCCCGCTGCTAGTAGGAGGTGACCGACTCAGTCTTCTCCATGTGTAGGGAGCTAAACTCCCTAAGGAGGCCGCTGGTCTTGGCTTTGTTCGAGAGGCGATGGGGGGCCGTCATGACGTGCCACGCAGCTACGAAGTATTGAGTCTTGCTGGTAGTGAAGTCGCCGAGGAAGGGCTTGATGGCGAGGCTTGCAACTGGAGGGGCGACCGGAACAAGGATGCGTACAGCGCAACCGGCATCATGCAGCTGGTCGACCTGGATGGGGTCGTATGGAAGAGTGTAGTACGGCCACAGGCCCTTGCCCTGAAACAACAGGGCCTGGAACAATAGTGCCTCGATGCGAAAGCCGAGTTCCTAGCTCCAAAACTGCTTGCAGGCCTCGGGCGGCAGGGGCAGGGACTCAAAGTTCTTTGGCATGTGACCAGCACCTAGAGTGGGGCTGAGGACTAAATTCGCAATCTGCCGCTGGTGCTGGGTCTGTTGCTACGCCATGTAATGCGTGACTGTAGAGATGGCTGGACTAGCGTGCCCAAGAGGAAGGAAGGGTGGAGGGGCGCTCGCATGACGCTGTGGTGTTAGCGACTGCAGTGCTGCAAGCTGCTGCATCAATGCGTCAAGCTGCCAGCGAATGGCCGCCAAGTAGTCAGTCGAGTCAACGGGGACGATAACAAAGCCTAGAAGTTGTTGTCGCTCCCACTGCATTTGCTACTACTAATGCTACTGTTGGTGCTACGGCTCCTACTTCTGTTGTTGCGGCGGTGGCAGGGGCTATTGCTATTGTAACGGCAATTGTTCTTGCTCTTGTTGTTGTTGTACCTGTTGCTACGGCTGCTGGTGCTGGTGCTGCTCTTACTCCTACGGCGGCAGGGGTGGCTGTTGTTGTTACTGTAGTGACTGCTACTACTGCGGCGACGGTAGCTACTATTGTTGCTATTGTTTCGGTTGTAGCTGCTGTGGCTAATGTAGAAAAGGAGGACCAATGGGTCCTCCAAGAGAGGAGAATCCCTCTCCACTGGGGCTTTAAGGCATGGCCCTCAAGCCTTGCCAGGCAGCCGACAGCCCCAAACTTGGGTGTCGTCCGGTTTCCTTGAAAATTGGACCACATCTAAATACACACGTTGCGAACATAGTTGTGCGGTCAGAATCATCTAGAAGAATAGCAGCGAGTTATGACTGTCCAAACCCAGACAACGTCACGGCTAGAATGACCACGGCCATAACGGTACCCAAAAATCTGAACCTCACACCTTAAGCAGAGCATGACGCTGCAAGTACAACCGTGTCGTCAAATCTGGCATAGGACACGCATGGGCAGTGTTTGCAGAAGTAGTGACCACCAGCAGCGTGAAAACTGATGAGGCCCGCCAATGGAGTTGAGCACGTCATGTGTGTGAGGGAAGAGACTCCAACAAGATATATGCACACCTCAGCATGCGTCGGCTCCACCAGATGATGCTCAAGCAGAGTTTTGGCCATAACTCTGTGCACACATGTCAGAATGCTACGTCGTCCGAAACCTAGACGTGCAGGATCACAAGACGGATGCCACGACTGGTCACATGCATGCATCCATCATCAGACGGTGGACACGCAATGCAAAAACATGCAAACCGGGCTCATGGCCAGTCCGCCGAAAAACTCCTACAAGCTGCACAAAAAACAGAAGGAAGTCCCGGTAGTGTCCGGGGCTCTGGAACGGTAGTCGGCCAGCTCCAAGCTAATAGTCCGCCGCCAGTCGTTGCACCGGTGTCACCAGGGCCCACCTCAGGCATCTGCACAAGTATGGACACAGCCGAGTGGTCACAGTAGACTGAACAAGAACGTCACAAATCACAACACTCCCTCATGACCCGATGGTACGCATGTCCATACACGTGCAGCACTGGGACAAGTACAATACTGTGTGTAAAACAGATGGGACACGGACACACATCCCACACTCAACCACTCTCAGGCATGGGGTGAAGCCCAACAGAACGAATGGCCATCAGGAACTTTCTGCGAACTAGTGTCTTCGTCAAGAAATCAGCACGCTGCATATCAGTGCCAACCCACATGACGAAGATCACGTGTCGCTCTACCAGATCACGCACAAAGTTATGCTCAACCGCAATGTGCTTTGTGGGAGCATGAAAGACACCGGAGTTCTCCGCAATGGCGAGAGCACTCTGGTTGTCGCAACGAAGCATAATGGCGGGTACAGACTGACCAAGCTCAAGAAAGAGGCGCTGTAGCCATACCGCCTCAGCAGCCCCTGCGCCCAAAGCAACGTACTCTGCCTCCGACGAGCTACGTGCGATGCAGCCCTGCTTCCCGCTACGCCAAGACAAAGCGGTACCGTCGAGCAGGAACACGTAGCAAGTACAGATGTGTCCATCTGGGCTCCAGGCCCAGTCGTTGTCAGTGTAGCCGTCAAGGACCATCAAACACTGCCGACGAAAGCAGAGTCTAAGGTATGGCGTGGAGACCACGTACCGCACCACTCGCACAGCCGTGAAGGGCTCTGGCACGTGGAGCCTGCGAGAACTGAGCAAGGAGGTTGACAGCGAAAGCAATGTCAGGACGTGTGGTAGTCGCCAGGTACATCAGAGATCCGATCAGACGGAGGTACAAGGTCACGCCCACTATCCACCCCAGCTGTGTGGGATCATCCACCTTCAGGGCATCCTGCCCATCAGGTGTAAGAGGTGTGGAAGCAGTGGGTACTGCACCAAGGAGGTCACTAAAACGCTCCCCCACGACTCGTGCGTATCGGGCCTGAAGCAGCAAGAGTGTCAAACGCTTGCAATCTCGCAGGATCTCCATACCAAGAAACACCGATGCAGGACCGAGGTCCTTCATCCTGTAGGCAGTCTGAAGGACAGCCTTGGCCTCCTTCACGACCTCCAGGGACGGAGACGCGATCAGAAGGTCATCGACATAGACCAGGATGGCGGTGAACAGCTCCGGTGTCGGTAGGATGAAGAGAGAGGGATCTGCCTCGCTCTATACATATCCCGCACGAGTCAAAATGCCGGTGATCTCCCGATTCCAATACCGCGGAGACTGCTTGAGGCTGAGCAAGGACTTACGCAAACGCCAGACCTTGTCACCATCCTCAAAGCTTGGTGGCTGAGCCACGTAAATCACCTCATCCAAAGAGCCATGTGGGGCGTGAAACAGGTTGTACGGGCGAGGTCTCTGGACCGACGGCGATGATTGTCGGGTCATCAAGTGCCAGAGACCAAGAGGTGAGGGGGGCTTGAACAGACACATCAGCCTGGTGAGAGGTACTCGCTGGCGTAAAAGTCTCCCCCATCTGCCGAGAACCCTCACAGGTAGGAACATGTGTGGCGGAGAGTGTCGTGATCAAAGTCAAGTCACGGTAGGTGAGAGACTCGAAAAAGAGCGCGTCGCGTGACTCAATGACGCAACGAAGAGTAGGGTCCAAGAAGCGTCAGGCCTTCGACCGCGAGGAAATGCCTATGAAGGCACACAACTGGCCCCGAGGTGAGACCTTGGACCCCTGCTAGTCCTCGGTGTACCACACGGAGGTCAGGGATCCCTAGACGCGAGCGAGACGAAGGTCAGCACGGTGTCCAAACCAGAGCTCATACGGTGTAATATGGTACGGAAGTGGACCGTGCGGGAGGCGGTTCCAGACCCAAGTCATGTAGGCGAAACCCTCAAGGACAAAGGACTCAGGGAGACCGCACTCAGACTGAATAGCGCGAACCGCATCCTCCATGGTGTGGTTCCAGCGCTCTGAAACACCGTTCTGCTGAGGGGTAGCAGGAGCGAAGACCTGGTGGAAAATCCCGTGCTCAGCAAAGAACCCGTCCATCTCGCCAAGGAACTCACCGCCGCAATCCTAGCAGAAAGTATGCAGCGTGTGACGGGACTGACGCTCAGCCATCACTAGCCAGAGGCGAACCGCAAGGGCGGCATCACTCTTTTGATGCAGGCTGTAGACCCACCGCATCCGGGTAAAGTCATCAGTCAGAGTCAGAACATACCGGCACCGATCAGATAGGGACTCGACCGGAAGAGGACCGAGAAGGTCTGAGTGAACTAGCTCAAGAGGCCGAAGCGCTCGGGAACAAGAGTCAGGGTAGGTGCATCAGTGCATCTTCCCCTGAGTGCAAAAGAGACAGTCGGTCTTTGGTGGCTTCTCGAAAGAAGCCGCGCCAAGACCGAGAGCTGGCTGTGTACGAATGAGCTTCGACACAGTATCGAAGCCCACGTGACACAGACGGCGATGAAGCAACTGCTGGTGTTCCGGGGAGGAACGACGCAGGGCACAAAGATGAGACAAACCCAATCGGTGCCGTCAGGCCCATCATCATCGCATGCTGACTGTGCTCCCCACACGCGTCGTCATGACCCACAAGAACGGACAGACAGACAGTCTGTGGACCACCCGACGATGACAACACACTCGCACCTCCCTGAAAGCGGAGCGCCAGAAGGTGTCGTGCTCAGCGATGGTGCGGTCGCGTGGGTCCGGATCACTGCTACTCGCCGGTGAGGAAGCGGGAACAGCTCCAGTCGTGGCCGCCACGCGTCCGGAGGATGGCGAGGATGACGTGCTGGACGTGGAACGGAGGGCGTGTGCAACCTGGAGCCCACCAGTAATCCGTGCCCAGTCGAGCGGCTGCTAGCACTCGGTGTAGCGATGGGCGCCTCCACAGGTGTAGCAATGAACAGAACGTCCACTGCTACCATTGGATGACGACTGCTGCTGTGACTACTGCTAACCTGATCCACGCATCCCCTTCTTCTTCTTCCTCTGAGTTGTTGCTGCAACACCCTGTGTCTGAGTGGGTGTGGGCGGGGCCGAAGAGGAGGAGGAAGATGAGGACGTGATGGGGGATGAAGAAGGAGACTGCAGGAGGGAAGATGGTGGTGATGCGTCGACTATTGCAGCAAGAGAAGTCTCCTTATGGGCCACGGCTGCCTCGCGGGCTGAAGTCACCTGGAGGAAGAGTTGATGTGCCCAGGGGAGAAGCTGCGGAGTGGCTGAAAAGGGCTCGAGGATAGCGTCGCTGTACCGTGTGAAGATGTCAATGTACTCAAGGCGAACTCCGAGCATCATCGTACGAAGCGCCCACAGCTATGTGCCTCCTGAGGTCCCAAGGCGCGTGTAGATGCGCATGGCGCGTCGCCAGTAATCCGCTGCAGGCTCTGTAGGCCCCTGACGGAGAGAGTGGAAGGCACGAATGTGTGCTACACGAGTGGCGTACGTCTCTGTGGCCAGCAAGGATAAGGCCAGATCTCAACCTCCGCGTGGATCGGCGCCGGTGCCTCTGCCGGCCTCGCCAAGGTAGGGGCGAAAATCAACAACAGTCTCGCGTGGCATGGATTAGAGGAGTCCGCGCAGCGCCCTGGCTGCTGTCAGCACTTGTGCTGGGTCTGTAGACTGATACGGGCTGTGGTAGTAGGGCCACACTCCCTCTGAAGTAGCCCAAACCTGAAAGAGGATCTCCTAGCAGTCAAAGCCGTCCTCACTGATGTACCGTGGAGGTGGTGTCTCAAAGTCCTTGGGTTGCCGCTCCGTGGGGAGAGAAACCGCAGGCCGAGGAGGACGCAGGACGGGGAAGACTCTTGGACGAGGATAGTCACCGGGATAGTCGGGTGATGATCGTATCGGAGGAAACCAAGGAGATCTGGTGCCTATCTGCAGCTGACGGAGGCGCTCCTGAAGAACTCGAATCTCATGATCCGGGGAGTCGCCTGTGATGCTTGGCATGAATAGATCATCATCCAGGAGGTCAGGAGGTGGTGGGTCAGGTCTAGCTCCGGTCACGGGTGCCTGAGCCGACTGTTGTGTAGAGACCGCGACGCCGGCAGTTCCCTCGGAAACCTGCCGTGGGACCGTGGACTGGGCACGAAGAAGCTCAGTCAGCGTGTGCATGGCCTCAGTCTCCTTCCGCTGTAGGCGACGCATCTCATCCTGCTGGCTCTGCAGGTCCTCAATGGCCTGCGAGCGTGGGCTCAGGACCCCAGAAGAAGAGGAGGAGGGATCACCTGTCCCCTCCCCCTTGTTGTCAGACAAGTTCATGTCGCCTCTCAGTATGGGTCGACCGGTCAGGTTTGTCGTATTACAAAAGCCTCGGCGTTTCTTGAGGAGTTACGATGCTGGCAACTTTTGACCGTCCGGCCAAAAATTTGGCTAAGTATGGTGCTGACGTCAGCAGGTGGTTGCTGACGTCAGCACGACCTGATGACGCCAGCAATAAAAAATGCTGACGAAGCTCGACTCCCCCTCCCCTTTTTTTTTTGTTTTCTCTCGCGCTTCTACGCGAGCTTGCAGCTGCTCTGCGGCGGCTGCGGAAGCTGCGCAGTAGCTTCCGCTCAGCTCCTACTGCAGCTGTGCTGTCAGCTGTAGCAGCAGCTGCGTGGCTGCGTGCGCAGCAGTGGCACCAGCCGTTGCGCAATGCCGCTACTGCTTGTGCGCGCTGCGGCTGCTGCTTGCTGCCGCCGCCGCGCGCTGCTGCTGCTGCTGCTGCCGCTGTTGCGCTGCTGTTGCTGCAGTTGCTGGTGCTCTGCTGCTGCCGCTACGGCTGCCGCTGCTGCTACTACGCTGCTGTTGCCGCCGCTACTGCTGCTCTGCTGCTTCCGCCGCTGCTGTCGTTGCGCTGCTGTTGCCGCGGCCGCCGCTGCGGCTGCAAACGGCGGCTGCACTCGCTGTAGCCGCCACGCACTGTTGTAGTTGCTGCTACGACGCTCCTGCTGTCGTTGCTGCTGCTGCTGCTCTGCTGCTATGCTGCTGCTGGCATGGTGGCAACGCCGCTGCTACGGTCTCACGTGATGGGTGTGGGCTACGTCGATGGCGACCGGCTGTCTTCGACAGGCCCCAGTGGATCTGCTGCAGCGGTGACTCTCACTGCTGCTGCTCTGCTGCGTCTCTGCTGCGCAGCTCAGTGAGAACTGTCTCACTGCTCTGATACCATGAGAAGTTGCAAGGAAGCTTCCTAGCAACACTCCCGTTGACCAGGCGTCAGTGCCTGATCAGACNCTGCTGCTGGCACGGTGGCAACGCCGCTGCTACGGTCTCACGTGATGGGTGTGGGCTGCGTCGACGGCGACCGGCTGTCTTCGACAGGCCCCAGTGGATCTGCTGCAGCGGTGACTCTCACTGCTGCTGCTCTGCTGCGTCTCTGCTGCGCAGCTCAGTGAGAACTGTCTCACTGCTCTGATACCATGAGAAGATGCAAGGAAGCTTCCTAGCAACACTCCCGTTGACCAGGCGTCAGTGCCTGATCAGACAGTGACGACAGTCACAAGTCGTGCAAGCAACGGCAAGAGTTTGGCTAGGGGACACAAGGCAAAGTGTCTGAATGCTTCAGTAGCATTTGCAGAGAGAAATGACAGATGATAGGTCCATGGCATCAATACCTACCGCGGCGCACAGCAGGTGTCGCACGCGGCGGTCCAAGAGTTGTCCTAAATCCGGTCCAAAACTACTGTTTTGGCCATAACTCTGCGCACACATGTCAGAATGCTACGCCGTCTGAACCTAGACGTGCAGGATCACAAGACGGATGCCACGACTAGTCACATGCATGCATCCTGAGAAACTGCTAGGAAGCTTCCTAGCCTTGCTGCCGCTGACGTGGCGACACTGTCCAGTCAGCTAACGCACTAGCAAGCAGGCAGGTGCAAGAAACAGCAAGGATCAGGCTAGGGAGACGCGCAAAGTCTCATAAGCTTCAATAGCTTAGTAAATGCAGAGAGAAATGACAACTGACAGGTCCAGGGCATAAATATCTGCCGCGGCGCACGGCGGGTGTCGCACGCGGCAGTCCAAGAGCTGTCCTAAAACCGGCCCAAAACCACTGTTTTGGCCGTAACTCTACGCACACATGTCAGAATCCTACGCCGTCTGAACCTAGACGTGCAGAATCAAAAGACGCACGCAACGACTGGTCACATGCATGCATCCATCGACTGACAGCGAGTATGTAATGCAAAAACATGCAAATGGGACTCATGCCCAGTCCGCCGAAAGGCGCCTACAAGACGTAGAAGTCAAAGCAAGGAGTCCCGGTGACATCTGGGGCTCTGCAACAGTGGTCGGTCAGCTCCAGACGGGTAGTCCGCCGCCTGTCGTCGCGCCGGTGTCACCAGGGCCGCCTGCCTCAGGGATCTGCACGAGTATGGACACGGCCGAGTGGTCACAGTAAACTGTACAGGAACGGTACAAAGCACAACACTCCCCCATGACCCGATGGTACGCATGTCCATACGCGTGCAGCACTGGTGCAACCACATAGTGAATGACACAGACAGATGAGACGGCAACGTACATCCCACACTCAACCACTGTCACGCACGGGGCGAAGCCCAACAGAACGAATGGCCACCAGGAACTTTCCGCGTGCAAGTGCCTTCGTCAAGAAATCAGCTCGCTGCAAGTCAGTGCCAACCCACATGATGGAGATCACGCGTCGCTCCACCAGATCACGAACGAAGTGATGCTCAACCGCAATGTGCTTTGTGCGAGCATGGAAAACGCCAGAGTTCTCCGCAATGGCGAGAGCACTCTGGTTGTCGCAACGCAGCACAATGGCGGGTACTGACTGCCCAAGCTCAAGAAACAGGCGCTGCAGCCAAACTGCCTCAGCAGCTCCTGCACCCAAAGCCACGTACTCTGCCTCCGACGAGCTACGTGCGATGCAGCCCTGCTTCCCGCTTCGCCAAGACAAAGCGGTACCACCGAGCAGAAACACGTAGCCAGTGCGACTGCGCCCATCAGGGCTCCAAGCCCAGTCGCTGTCAGTGTAGCCGTCAAGGACCACCGAACACTGCCGACGAAAGCAGAGTCCGAGATACGGCGTGGAAACCACGTACCGTACCACTCGCACAGCCGCATGAAGGGCTCTCGCACGTGGAGCCTGCGAGAACTGAGCGAGNGTGATCTCCCGGTTCCAACACCGTGGAGACTGCTTGAGGCCGTA
This sequence comes from Penium margaritaceum, assembly GCA_023375785.1. NCBI lineage: Eukaryota > Viridiplantae > Streptophyta > Zygnematophyceae > Desmidiales > Peniaceae > Penium > Penium margaritaceum. Next base: position 49,926 of record SZWC01006179.1, read on the forward strand.
CAAGGACTTGCGCAAGTGCCAGACCTTGTCACCGTCCTCAAAGCCTAGTGGCTGAGCCACGTAGATCTCCTCATCCAGAGAGCCATGGAGGAACGCGTTGTTCACATCCATCTGGTGTAGTTCCCAGTCATGCTGAGCCACTACACCGAACAGAGCTCGAGCTGAAGTCATGCGGCCGACAGGGGCAAAGGTGTCAGTGTAGTCAACTCCCTCAATCTGAGAGAACCCCTTGACGACCAAGCGGGCCTTGTAGCGTTCCAGTGAGCCATCAGGCTTCACCTTCTTGCGAAAGACCCACTTGACCTGAATCGCCTTCCTCCCAGGGGGAAGGTCGACCAGCTCATAGACTCCGTGCTCTCGGATAGCGCGAAGCTCATCCTCGCAAGCAGCTCGCCAGGCATCAGAATCCTGCGCTGAGAGAGCCTCCCTCAATATGCCCGGATCAGGGGCTAGAGAGGGAGAACTCTGCGTGGCAAATGCAGACGCCACAGTGTCAGGCCTGACAGTCATGAGGTCGGCTGCTGCGTCACAGGCGATGTGAAACTCGCGAGTGACCAGATCATGCCCGATGGGGCAAGCTGGGTGTACCTCTGAAAGCTCAGTGCGGGCACTCAGGCCTAGGGCCTTTGTGCCTGGATCACCGCTCGCGATGCTGCGAGTGGGGCGCCTGGGTCCAGGACCCGACACCCGCTGAGCTCCGGAATCCAGGGGTCGGAGGCGACCACCAGGCTCACGAGAGTAACCGGAGGTCGAGGGACGCGCAGCAGGCGCAGGGACGAGCACGTCCACAGGGTCAGGAACAACCGCAGCAGGTGTGGACTGAGACGAGGCAGCCGGGGATGAGCGAGGAGACGTGTGTGTGGGGGACCCAGAGCTGGACGTGCCAGCGGGTAAGGCCGGCCCGGAAACTGAAAGAGTGTCAGGCGAAACAGGGACAGACGTGTGCTGGACTGGGGCAGACACCTGCGCAGGGGTGCTAGCAGGGACAGGCGTGGGCGGGACTGAGTCAGACGCCTGAGCGGGGGTGCTAGCAGGGACAGGCGATGACGCAGGAGGAGCCGTGGTGTCTGTAGGGTGTGGAGTGGGCAGCACAGGCGATATCTCTGGGCCAACGGCAACAATAGCCGGATCGTCAAGTGCTGGCGACCTAGAGGGGGCTCGAGTGGACCCATCAACGTGGCGACCAGTGGTCGACGGTGGAGAAATCTCCCCCATCCGCCGAGAACCCTCACAGGTAGGGACGTGTGCGGCAGAAAGGGCTGTGATGGAAGTCAGATCACGGTAAGTGAGTGACTCAAAAAACAGCGCGTCCCGAGACTCTATGACACGACGGCGAGTGGGGTCCCAGAAGCGCCAGGCCTTCGACCGCGGGGAGATGCCAATGAAGGCACACAGGCGACCCCGAGGGGAGACCTTGGACCCCTGCTGGTCCTCGGTGTACCACACAGAGGCCAGGGAACCCCAGACACGAGCGAGGCGAAGATCAGCACGGTGGCCAAACCAGAGCTCGTACGGTGTGATATGGTCCGGAAGCGGACCATGCGGGAGGCGGTTCCAGACCCAGGTCATGTAGGAGAAACCCTCGAAGGCGAAGGACTCCGGGAGACCGCACTCAGACCGCATGGCGCGGACCGCATCCTCCATGGTGCGGTTCCAGCGCTCAGAGACACCGTTCTGCTGTGGGGTGGCAGGAGCAGAGACCTGGTGAAAAATGCCGTGCTCAGCAAAGTAGGCGTCCATCTCGCCGAGGAACTCGCCACC
>SZWC01006179.1:91472-111078 GCA_023375785.1 Penium margaritaceum
GAGGAGGAGAAGGGCGATGAGGAGGCGGAGGACGAGGAGGAGGCGGAGGACGAGGAGGGAGGAAGGGGAGGAGGAGCATGAAGGAAGAGGAGGAAGAGAAGTAAGAGGAGGGTCAGAAGAAGAAGAAGTCAAAGACAGGGAGCAGAAGCAGTGTCACCTCAGGTGAATCACCTGTTCCGGCCGCACGAGTTTACTTAGGTACGCCAGCAGTTCCGGCCCCAACCTTCCTCCGCTGCGAGAGTTGATGAACACTAGAATGGGCGCTCTTGGAGCAGAAGCAGCACCATTGCCGGCACCGTCAGCAGCAGCAGCGGCGGCGCCGTCCTCGGCGGCTGCCTCCAACTCCACGCCCAGACCCTCCAACGTCTTGCGCACGGCAGCGGCAATGGCTGGCGGCATGCGCACATCGGCCAGGGTGGGCGATGCTCCAACACCGCCTTTGCCGCCGTCATCTGCCATTGTCGAACAGGATGCCAGTAGCGGTGATTGTCAAAACAAGGCGTGGAGAGCTGACAGATGCTGGCTTCAAATGACGCACGACAGGGTTTGACGGGGAAGCGGTGGCGCTGGTGGGAGGGTAGGGGGTGGGGGAGGGGGACCAGGGTATGTGTGCGGGAGGTGACAGTCGTGGATGGTGGACGGTCACGGGAAGGACTGCGGTGGCTTTTCGTTGTCGGCAGAGGTTCGGTTCGATTGATCAAGAGGAAGCTGGTGGAACAGCACTAATGAGGTGGTCACTTGCGGCCTTCACCTGATTCAATACCACTGCGGGCATTAACGAAGGGAAGATAGGGCGGTTGACGAACCTATGGACTTGTTCCCATTGTTTTTTTAAGTGCAGGCTTCTACTTCGTAAAAGAGGTCTGGTTGGCTGAGGCGAAAAACAAAGCAATGTTATCCAACGGCGAAAAAGGTTTTCTGCTCTTGGTACGGCCACCTTTTTCATGGGGACATATTCAACGCAAGGGCACTTTCACACTACTCCAAAAAGTCCACCATCTACAGTCGATGTACCTTTTTTCCTGGATGTCATATGCAATTTTAATTTAATAAAATATTTTTTCCACTCATAAATATGTTAGGGAGACTACACTGCATTTGTTCAAAGGAAAGCTCCCAGGCCCCACTGCCTCAAGCCCCGGAAGTAGCCCGAACCTTGATCAAAAAAAATTGTACGACCCCTTAATGTCACAAGGGGGCTTGAAATTTTTTGTTTTTTTATGATTTTTTTTGGCACATTCTAGTATATGGCAAAAATCATGGTAGTCAACGGGGTGATGGAAATTCAAAAGTTATAGTTGGTAGGTTGTGGAGCGCTTCGGTTGAAGTATAGGAGCGTGTAACTTTTCTATCGACATAGTGGGGCACATTTGATGAAATTCCTTAAATTAATCCTACTAAGAAGGGATCGTAGTGGAAGTATTCAAAAAAAAAAAAGACAAATAGTGGTTTTCTTGTGAGGTGTTTTTTCCAAAGCCAACTTAGAGAGGTGGAAGCATTATGCACGTCAATGTTTCTCTAAATTTATTGACTTCCACTAACACCAATGACGTTATTATTCTTTGCAAGGCTTGATGGGTGTAAAAATTACTAATATAGTCTAGTTTTAACTTATATCTGTTTTCATTCAATGTCAAAGATGCATTATACTTTATTCGATAAGATGGAAGTACCATTACACTAGTAGATTGAAAAGAGAATTTCATAATAAGAAAACTAGATTGTTTAGCTTAAAACCGAAGTTAAAACATCATTTTGAAATATTTTTTAGGAGTTTTTTCTTAAGTATGGCCATCAAGACTTTGCCTATGTAAGACTAAAGATTCCTTGCCACAAGCCCACATCGTATCAAAGCTCCGGATATACACAAATTATGCTCAATTTTTAAGCCTAATAGTTTTTGCAAAGGGTTTTATTGTTCTCATATTCAATACCTAGCCAATGTCAACCATGAATTTCGCTTGTGCTAACTCCAGGGTTCTTTCGTGGTTTTTTGTCAAGGTCGGGTAGCTTGGTTCTCAATTTTAGTCCATTAAAAATGTTTCCCATGACATTAGTTTAGCCAACCTGGTATGTCGCACATAGCACAAAAATGGATGAATGGCATCGGTTCAACCATCCCTCTCACATCCAATCAATGTGGAGTTGAAAGTTTTGTTATTGTTACGCGTTGGGAAAGTCCCTTTTGGACATGATCCTTAGCAAACGAATTAAGATCAGGGTCTTGAATGAATAATGGGAAGTGTACAACTTGTGGACTATGATGGTCCTTCATAACTTTCTCTAAAGCATGTGTCCATTAGTGTTCTACAATCTAATCTGGCCACAAGCAAAGTGTGTAAACTGGTTCTTGTTATCTATAGATGTTTCTCCCGGACAATTCAAAGGTGGTGCGAAACAATGGACGAATAGCTGAGACTAGTCTGGTTGACGCCACAACACGAGGGATGCATGCTGACAGACGTCATAAACCACGCAGACTTGCCGCGGTGGAAGTTTTCGCACGAGGTTGGAGGACACTCAATGTTGACACGGAACTAGGCGCTGCGCTGCTGCCCTGTTTCCACCCGGTGGTTGGTCGGCCATTGCTCCGTGCGGTTCGTACACAACCATAACCACTGGGAGGCGCGCTGTTTAAACAAAATCGGCACCCGAGTCCTCGGGAGGTCAGATCAGCGCAACAACTTGACGGCTGACGACAGCAAGGGTGATATCTCACACAGCTCTGTTTGCTGCGAAACATATGCTACATTTCAAGCTCGTTGCAGGCAGTTTCTCTAGTATATTGATTGTCCTGGCTGAAAAGACCTCCCACCATGCAAGTCTAACCGTGGCCGGTTAGACTTCTTAGATTTCCATCAAGCCCTAACTCCAAATCTCGGGGTCCGACACTCACTTCTCTCGTTCCAGCCTTTCCAATGAAGTAAAACCACAGGACAAACTCAATAATACAATGTAACAGGATTTCAACCCATGCCTATCGCACCCCTGCGGTCCTGCTAACAACAAATGGCGCCTATCGCCGTCGATCGCTCCAATCTGTGACGCAAAAGTTATCAGTGAGCTCATCGTTAAAGTTCTGATTTTCAAAAGATGTGTGCAAAATGGTTCACGTTGATGCCAGGATGACAATAAACACCGTTGCATTTCTGAAGGAGGAACAGATCCCATATACGACGAATGTCAGCGCGGCAAAGACAATCGTTGCCACGCGCGCCGCGTGAGGAACCGGCAGCCTCGCCGCCTCCCAACAGAGATGTTCCGAACCTAGTTCACGAGATAGTCGCGGGGAGTTACATGATAATGTTTTCAGGCGGGTTTCATATCTTGAAACTACGACAAAACGCAAGAATAGCATTTTCGCACCAAAACATCCACCCGCCTGTCACGGATTCTATCATTGCGAGCCAGGCAGAAACAAACTGGTTTGAGCCATGGGCGGCTCTGCACGACGTTGTGACCGACAAAGAGAAAATTAACTAGATGCCGTCAGACAATTTTTTCCCCAGATATCGTGCCTGTTTCAAGAGTGCAAAATATCGTCTTGGCGCATCCTCCGACTCAACCTTCGCTGAATGCGAACCACAACCACCTTGCAGGGCTTTGAAGACGCCTGAACCTCTACAACTTCCACATTCGCTGAAGGCTATAAGGACTATTCGGGGAAACTAGATTTGCGTTATTCTTTATCGGAGAGACCTTGTCAGAAAATACAGGCGAAGACCGAAACCATGACTAGTAATTCAGCTGGAATATTGCCTAAAGCTTTTGGGGAAGTGTGGTGACGCACATGTTCATAGTGCAGGCTTTTTCGATTTTATCAGTGACATAGCACAAAGTTTGGGATACAGCGAGCACCTAGCCTCTGCTCGAACGTGCCCATTAGGCGCGAAATTGTGTCGCTAGTCCATTTCAAAGACCGTTTCGCAAAACGGATTACAATTAAAGGTTGACGAAACATGCCAAAGGCGACAGAACCCGACAGAGCAACAGGAGGACGGTCTACGACAAGTGTTTCGAATGTTCCCCTTCCGCCTTCGCAGTCAACTCCGTCGATGTGCCACCGTACTCTGCATCGAACGGCTTTCGGATCCTTCTCAGAGTCGGAAGGATCCAAAGGAAAACACCACACAGACCGACATGCCGTCTAGCACAAAAGCATAGAGTTGGTGATCAAGTACTCTAAGATTTGCTGGTTATTTTAAGGGCCCCTGGTTGTAGATGAACGATGGCGAGGGGGCTACCTAAACACCTACAATCACAGGAGATTTAAACCCGACGAGCGACGTAAAAACCTAAAGCTGAAAAAGAAAAAAAAAAAACTTATACATGCTCTATAGATAAAATTAATGAAAACAATTCATGGATACCGCAACCAAATCCTACAAGAAGGTCGTTGTCGTAAGTTGAAGAATGGCGTTCCGGACTCCCTTAAAGGGTTTTCCCCTCAACATCACTCTAAATCCAAATCATCATAAAAACGTGAAAAACAATTTTAACTTTGAAGGTTCAAGATGTCCATTATTCTTTTTACGTCACCCCCACGTTTTCCTTCTTAAATGAGGGTTGCACTACCCGAAACACTGGATTTTGCACGAGTTTCACGTTTTCCAAACACAAATTTCAGACTAAAAACGACTTATGAACGAGACATAATTCTTTTTCATTCTTTTTCAGCGTATAATTGTCATGTGCAAGGCACGTCAGACATTTTCATGGTAACGTTTAATTTTCCAACATTCACTTCTTCGTTCGCCCTCCCGTCATCTCGCTCACCCTGAGAGGCGATAAGGGGATGGTGAAGTCGTGGGTTCCAGGCCACCGGCCTTGACCCTTGAGTCAGCTTGGCCTCTCGCTGCCAATCATGCGGCCAGCTCCATTGGCAGCCGGCAAGTAGCTTCGTAATAATCCGTCTATCACTTGATTAACCACAAGCTTTACAAACGATCGGCTACCAGCTAGTCGGCAACCACGGAGTGGCATGTAGCCGGCCAGCCCTCGTAGTCGCAAAAGAGTGGTTAACAACCACCCTTCGCTTTTATGATGGGAAAGGGGTCAAATTGACCCTCTTCTAACCTTCCTCTCCACTCGTTGGGAACCATCCTACTTTCTGGAAGAAAAGCAAAATTTCTACGTAGTGATTCTTCAACTCTATTAAGTTAAAGTACTGATTACAATCACAAGTTACACAAGAACATGTCGACGACACTTGCAACTTGTAGCTCAACACGACAACGGGCCTCCCTTCTACAAGTTGGAGCGCCTGTGTAAGAACCATGTGAGAAAAGGGACTAGCTAGTTCGCAGGTTGGATCACTAGCATTCTTGATGAAGCTTGCGGGAACCTACTCTTGTTGCTTAGTCTCGCCCCTTGATTTGCTGCATTATAGTAGAACTCAAGGAGCTCTGGTTTGTGACATAAAAGTGCGCGCCTCGGAGTTTGCGCCAGAAAGTAGGTGGAATGTAGTAATCAATGCTCTCAGTTCTAGCCTCACCTCAGCTCAAGCGAGCCCAGTCCAGATGCCCTCCGCGGCATCGTTCTTCTTTGCCGTCCTCCTTGCGCATCCGCTTCACTGGGGCTGCTGCTGCTACCGCTCCTGCTGTTGCCGCTGCTGCTCCTGCCCTATTGTGGTGCCACTCGCACCGCTGGCCTGCTCCCCCTCTCTTGGGGACCGTGGAGATGCAGACACACTCCCTGCTTCCTCGTTCAGCTCCATTGGTGCCGGTGCTTCGAACTCATTGTCCGACTCTGCTGAAGGCGAATCAGCCGCTCCCTCATACCCATGGATGGTTCCCTCCGGTTGGAGCCTCTCGGACGTCACCCTCTTTTGTGTCCTTCAGCGTCTCCCCGTCGAGGAGTGGCAGCCACTCCCCACGCTTGGAGAGACCCATGTCCTTGTCCGTCCAACGGCTGTCCTCGTCGAACGTGACGTCGTGAATCTTCACAATCTGCTGCCTGTGCGGGTCAAAGAGCCGGTACGCCTTGCTCCCGCTCTCGTACCCGACAAAGATGCACCGGCGAGTCCGTGGGTCCAGTTTGCCCTGCCCCTCGCGTGCTTGTACAACAGCATGTGCAACACAACCAAACGTGCGAAGGTGTGCCACAGTTGACTTCCTCCCGCTCCACACTTTTTGTGGTGTCTTCCACACCTTGGCCTCTGCGTCTTTTAGCGGCTTTGTCGGCGTCAGGTTCATGATGTACGCCGCTGTCCGTGTCGCCTTGCCCCAATACCGCTGCGCGAGGCCGGCATCACTCAACATGGACCGGACCATGTTGAGGATGGTGCGGTTTGTCCTCTCGGCGACGCGGTGCTGCTACGGAGAGTGTGGTGTAGTTTTCTTCCACGCGATCCCCTTGCTCTTCATCCATGCCAAGCAGCCCTACTCTCCGTCGTTGTCACTCCGGATTGCCTTCACCTTCAACCCTATTTGCCGCTCCATAGCCGCCACAAACTCCTGCACATAAGTCAGGACATTAGTCTTCCCCTTGATGATGTAGAGGTAGAGTTTGCGGCTGTGATCGTCGATGAAGGTCACGAAGTAGCAAGCACCCCCGATGGAGCTCTCAAATGGTCTGCACACGTCAGTGTGGACCACCTCTAACTTCGCTGATGCACGCGTCCCTTTGCCATCGAACCGCTGCCGTGTCGCCTTGCCGACCATGCACGACTCACACACGGAATTCTTGGTTGCGTCAAGGCTCTTGACCTCAAGACCCCGCACTACTTCCTTCTTTGCCATGTCCCTTTCAGTTGAGGGAGCGATGTGGCACAGGCAGCGGTGCCACAAGTCCAGGTCTCCATCGTCCTTCTTCGCAAGGTGGGCGACGTCCGGCCCCGCCGAGCTGCCAAGGATTTTTGCACGGAGCAGGTACAAGTCGTCCTCACGCTTTCCGCGTGCAATCACCTGGCCATTCCCCTCCTTGCAGATGATGGCGTCCTTGTTGACATGCACCTTCAACCCCTTGTCGGTGAGGCGGCTCACTGACAGCAGATTTGCCCCAAATTTGGGTATGTGGAGCACGTCATGAATTGTGCTCGTGACAGCCTCCCCGTCCACATCCATCTCGATGCGGACATTGCCTTCACCGGCAGCCAACTCCGTTTTGTCGTTAGCCACCGTCATGCGCTGCTCCGAGGCGCTAAAGGTGACAAATACCGCCCGGTTGCATTGTGTGTGGTGGCCCGATCCAGAGTCAATCACGGAGACTCCCGGTCTGTCAAGTCGACGGACTCCTTCGCCATTATTGCAAGACCGTCCTTCTTTCCAGCCTTCCCCGGCCGGTCAGACTTCCTGTTGGGGAAGTTGCATACATAGTGGTCCTGTTTACCACAGTTGTAGCACTCCCCGTTGTTGTCACCTTTCTTGGTCCCCTGCTTGGAACCCTTCCCCTTCTTGCCTTCCCCTCCACCTTGAGGGTGGACGGCATAGGCGGAACTTGATATTGCCCCGCTCTCTCTTCCACCACTCCGTATCTATTCGTTACGGACATACTCAGCCACCTTCAAGTACTTCGGCTCATCGACGGACCAGCCGTCCACGACGGTGATCATAGGACTCCAACTGTCTGGCAAGGCCAGAAGGAGGATCATGGCTTGCAGCTGAGGGTCAACCTTCCATCCGGTGGCTACGCACTCGGCAGTGAGGGACTCAATCTGCTGCAGGATCTCCATGATATCGTCGCCTTTGTTGGCTCGGAGGGTAACGAGCCTCTTGAAGACAAAGAGCTGATTAGCAAGGTTGGTGGAATGGTAGATGGTACAGAGCTTCTTCCAGGCCTCTGCGGCCTTCGTGCATCCGTGAATCAGTGCATGCTGCGACGGGGCCAGCGCTAACACCAACAAAGTTAGCGCCTTCTTGTTGCGCTTCTTGTACTTCTCCACTTCCTCCGGCTTCACGGTGTCTGGAGGGGCAGTCTCTTTACCGTTAACCAGCTCAAGCAGGCCCTTGTCATCGAGGTAGACCTGAAACTGCCACCTCCACAATGGGAAGCCATTTCCATCAAACTTGGAGACGACACCAATGTTCTCTTGCTTGGTCGTTTCCATGGCGAGCGCAAGTACCGTGAAGGTTGAGGATGGGGTTTCTTCTAGGAATGTGGGTCCATAACCCTTTGTTGGCTCTAGTGGGTGTGGAGGCACCCTCAAGGATGCCTAGATCTCACTCAAGTACGCTACCAGTGTTTGGGCAGCCAATGGACACCTTTGGTAAAGAGTGTGGAGCACAAGGATCACGCATGTGAGTGGGCTGAACACGTCACATCCAATAGAACACGTTTTTGTTTTTTAGCATAGTGAGATTACATCAGCTCCTTATAGCGTGTGATCTAAGCTTTCCAACTCATCCAAACACGCCCAAAAGGGAGTAGTAGAGCCCTTGCTACGGCCGTCGATGTAACCCTTGGTGGAGTCGCCCACCTGGCCTTGCACTCTAAGCAACGGGAGGCGCTTCGACGATGCCCTGTCGAAGCGCCTTTCCTCGCCCAGAAGTCAAGGAGAAGTTCATCCTGGTCAAGGAGGTCCTTGTGGTTACCTCATTCATACGCCTGGTGCATTCGGAGCCCATTAGGAACAAACTCGGATCATTGGCGGTGGATTATCCCGCCACCCATGGCGGGTACCTGATTCCACCCGCCAAACACCAGATTTTCGGGATAGGCTAACTTTCTGAATATTCACTCAAATCGAGCGATTCAAAGCTTGATCCTGCATGGAAAAATCCAAGAAATCCAGATCTAAAGTCAGATTAGGTGTTTGACCACTCCTCAATGGTCTAACCAGGGAGTACGATCAACGACATTCATGGCAAGGGCACACCAGGTCAACAACGCATAATGCGGACGGCATCGGCCATGGTGCGATCCGAGCGCTCGGAGACACCATTTTGTTGTGGTGTACCTGGGGCTAATGTCTCATGAAGAGCCCCATGACAAGAGAAACATGCAATAGTTTCCCCCATGTACTCACTGTCGCGTTTCGACCAAAAATGGTGGAGGGTGCAACCGCACTCACGCTTAGCCGTGAGGTGCCACGTACCGATGGTAGAGGCCACCTTGCTCTTCCGACGGAGGCAAATGACCCCGGGATAGTGGAAGTGATCATCCATGAGGGTCAATACATGCAAGGTACCCTCGACAACAGACGTGACTGGGAGAGGGCCCATGAGGTCCTAGAGGAGGACGTAGGGTAGGAGGCTTGGTGCATCTTTCCCTGGGCCTAGTTGACGCACTTAGTGCGGCAAGGCCACTGGAAAGTGGAGGGATCAAGTCCGAGCTCGGGCTCAGTGCGGTGCATGCTATGAATAACATCAGAGTGTACGTAGCAAATGCAACCATGGAGAAGGTCCACGTTCTGGGGGGAAAGAGACTTACGACAAACACATGTGCAATGTCGCACAAAGGATGGGACACGGATGAAGGAAGTTGAGTGACGTGCCAGAGGTTGTCACGGCAAACAGCATGGAACTTGACCGGACCAGACAGGCAAAGGGAACAGTGCCAATGCCACATAAGTGACGGGTGTCAATGCCCATGAGGTTGAGAGCCGTGAAAGAGAGGAGGCTAAGCTCAGAACCCAACACAAATAGCATATCGGTCATGAAGACATCACCGGACGGACCAAAAAAACGAATGACACCAACACCACGGACCAATAAGATCTGCCCGGACCCCGTCCGGACACTGTGAATATTCCCAACGGGACCAAGCATACTGAATGCCTGGCGATAGGAAGTCATGTGATGCATGGCACTAGAGTCGATGATTCAAGTGCCATCGAGGTGACGGACTGAGGCCATGACATTATAGCGAGCGAAGAAACAGGAGGCAAAAAGGGAGGCAGAGGTCGCAAGCTGAGCAGACGAGATAGATGCAAACAGATCATGCCATTCATCCAACCATGTGACATCATCCAAAGCCGGCTTCAAAAGGGAACAGGCGGCTTCTCCGAGGCTCCCGCGAAGATCGATCTCTGTCTGGCAGTGGGAGACCTCTTTGCTAGCAATCACACAACTCGTACTTCCCTGGGGAGGAGGCGTGATGCTGAGCTCCGTGGTGATGAAGCACTATATCTGGCGGATCCGAGTGGTGCAGTCGACGGGTGCCACGGACTACGGGGTCACAGCTCTGGATCAGAGATACATGCTCAACTAGGACGGAGGCTGTGGGTAGTACCCTGGCTGTGTCAGAATGTACTACTGCTCTTGTAGTAGTAGTGCATACGGTAGTGGCTGTGGTGGGAGATACTACTGCTGCTACTATGAATGGAGAAGAGACTGCAGAAGCTGTGGTTGAGGCTGAGGAGCCGGCTGAGTGGTGGAGGTTTTGGTGGCCATAGTACTGTAAAGGGAGAAGGGAGTGCATGTCATAATAGCGGAGGTGCCAAGGTGGAGCTTACGCTGATGGCGCAAGGCGTCGACAATGCGGGCCTTGTCAGTAGAAATGGGGCACGTGTACCATCTGTGCCCGGTCTCTCCAAAGTTGTGGCATGTTAGGGTAGTGCCACTAGAGGAAGAATGTTACCCTTTCCCTTTGCCCTTCCCACCCTTCCTTCCCTTACCCTTGGCACTCCCAGAGGAGAAAGTGCAGGGAGAAGGGGTGGAGGAGCTGCTGGAGGTGGCGGCTACAGTTGTGGAAGGACCACCACGTTGAAGTTGTGTTTGCCTGTGTGCTTCCTCCAAGCTAAAGAAGAGGTCGTATGCCCAGGTCATGAACGCCTTGGGCCGCTAGCACCTTGAGGATGGATAGGCCATAGGGGATGCAAATGTCCAAAAACTCAGGAGTGGCACCATTCTTGATGGTGGGAAGGGCAGCAAGCAGGGGAGGCACAGTTGTCTTCAACCGGCGCAGGATATCGTGTGCACAGCGCCGGTAGGCGGTGAAAGACTCGGCCTCCCTCATGTGAAGGGAATTGACCTCCTTCAAAAGGCAGCTGATAGCTGCATGGCCTTAGACACGGTATGGCCACGTCAGTGTATTCCAAGCCCGCCGGGGTTGAGCACTCGTGCCGTAAGTGGCGTCACCAAAGAACGGCCCCAAGGTAGTACAGTCAGCATCGGGAGCGGCAAGGATGAGTGCGTGGACAATACAACCTGCCTCCAGAACCTCCTCCGGGATGACATTATCATGCGGAAGGGTATAGCATGGCCACAGGCCCTCCCTCTGTGCCCAGATATAGTAGAGCAGTTCCTAGAAAGGGAAATGCTCATCTCCAAAGAGAGTAGCAGGAGGAGACTCGAAGTCCTTATGCTGAGAGGGGCCACTCTAGTTCCAAGGACGCTCATAACTATCTATTTGCTGTTGTTGTTATACCTGTTGTTGCGATGTTGTGTGATCTGCCGCAGTCAGAGCAGGACCAAGCTGTCCGGGGAGGACAGTCTAGTTGGTGCTCATTGCAGTAAGCATCTGGTGCATCTGATCGGCCTTGCGCTGTAGATGCGCTATGGGGTATGCAATGAGCGGGTCTGCAGTGCTATCCTTTGTGTGGACGACATTCTCCTAACCAGGCATTGTCGCTGCTGTTGAGGTTACTGACGCCTCTGCTGGCGCTACGGCTATTGCTATTGGTCCCTCCGTTGCAGCTATCGCCGCTACTGATCTTATGCTGTCGCTACTGTTGTTGTCTCTGCTGCTACACAATAAAGCAGCTGGAATGAAGCAATGACTGATTATGAATGAAGAATGAGCAACTAACTACGACCCCTTTCAGATCTAGCCTCACCTCAGCTCTGTGAGGCTTGTTTCTTAGAAAATCAGCCAACCAGGTAAAACCTAGTACTATCCTGTATGACGGAGTTTTCCTAGGTGAGACGTGCCAGTCACCAAACAGCCCAAAACCCGGCGTTGTCCCTTTTGCCTAAAAACTGGACCATGCCAAAATGACCACAGTGCAAACAAAGTCGTGCACTAAAAAGCACTAAGAAGAACAGCTAGGAGGGGTTACGGCTGCCTGAACTTAGGCGGCGACTACACTACTCCTGAGAGCCAACTACCACTACTCATGACGTGACAGCCAAGGGTAGTTGCCAATGGAGCTGGTCGTACGAGGGGGCAGTATCACAAGTTAAAGGAGGAGAAACACACGCTTGGCTTTGGAATAACTCGTCCACCCCACCAAGAAGCGTCTTGATGGCATCAGCATCCATCCAGTCGGTCGTCTGCACGAGCATGTATACCAACCGAGAGGCCACATAATGAGTGAGTGAGGTAGTGCACAGATCAAGCAACAATAGTGAGACGGCTCCAACCTCCCATAGTTTTCTGTCAATGAATGCCACCTAGCAGAAGTATTCTCCACTCATTCCACGTTTAGATGGTATCTCTCGTAATGCATTGATCTGTGTGAGGCACTTGCTCCCTCTTTTACTCGTTGAACATGCTAGGAGACTAGCGAAATTCAGGCACCAATGAGTTATTTTCAAGGCCACAACTAGCCCAATAGAAGGTGGTGGTTTGAAATTTCATGTTTCCATGTATGGATCCAGTACACTTGGATGAAAACCGCCATGTATCTTCATATTTGGTGAAGGTCACAATCAGTATGCCACTTGCTCAATGTGTCGAATGATGTAAAACAGCCCAATCCACTTCGCAGAAGATTTTGCACTCTTGATGACTTCAGTTAATGGTTTATAATGCTAAGAAGCACCTTTTTGCCAATGCAAACAAGATCCCACCGCGAATTTTGTTGGCAGATGCCTTTTTTGTTTGAAGGTTGTCATTCTTCCCCTTTAACAAGCATCATGTATGTTTGACATAGGCTTGAGCACAAAGAACATGTTCCTCTTTACTATTGATGAAGAGGGCACCAATGGATGCGAACAGCTAAGGAACACAAACATGGTGAACTATGTGGACTCGTTCACCGTGTAGTACGCCACATAATTTGTCTAGGCTAGGAATGTTTCCGATTCATGCATGACATGGTCTGCATAGATGAGGAGTAAATGCTGTAGAGTGCAAATTTAGTGCTATGTTTTCTTTTCATTCCCCGTCAACATTCGAAACTTGCTTCCCTAGTACTCGTGCATATTTTTGCATTATGATGTCCAAGAAATGACCTAAATCAAAGATAATGCGCAACGACCATCTGTGTTACTTTGTGACATCCTCAAAGAAGAGATGAGCGGTCTCCTTCACATCGATATCACTCTTAAAAGGCATGAAATGTGTTATCTTTGTTAGAAGATCAACAACCACCAGAAAAGCGTCGTGGCTACGGATTGCGTCTGAGAAACCGGTGATAAAGTCTATGCTCACACACTCCCATGGGGTCCCAGGGATGGGAAGTTGTTTGAGAAATTCAATAGATACATCTTTACAACCTTTGTTCCAAAACATGGGTCACACGTCATGGTAATAATTTGAAAAATGTTACTCCATCCTAGCCACCCATACTGGTTTGAGAGTGCATGTCCCGTCTTTCATGGTCCCACATGACTTGCCACCTGTAGGTTGTGGAACTAGGAGATGATATTCGGTGGATTTCTCTTCAATCCAGCACAACGACTTGTTTTCCCTATAAAATAGATCGTTTAACATACACTTGTCCATGATTTCTTATATCTTGAGTCTTGAAACAAAAAATCAACGTACTATTCCATCTGGATATTGTAGTGAATGATCAATCGAGGTGGTTGTCCCAGATGTACAGGGAGTTTGGTGTCTGAATAAGAGATGGCACAATGACCATGTAATACCCACAAATCATGGTGATTGATTTAATTTCCACAAACTGTGAACTTTGTGGATCGGCTACGATGATGCGTCCTGACCGATACTCCCATGCGAATGAGAATCGCCTCAAGCACTCACTCCAACATACTTATTGCCTTGACAGATTGATTGCATTTGAAAAAAAAAACACCGAAGGGTTGTGGTCAGTCATGATCATCACGCCCCCCTCAGCATCCTTGAGATAGGAACACCACATCTTGAAAGCATGTACCATGGCGAGGACCCCTTGATGACAAGTCGTTTACTACTTCTCAGTGGGGATGAGCTTCAGACTCTCATACACGACTAGATGACCGTTCTATAGGGGGCCAAGTCCTATTACAAAGACATCACATTGTACTTCCCATGGTTGTAATGGATCAAGAAGAGATAATATGGAAGTTGTGGGAATAACTTGTTTTAAGTTCATGAAAGCATTATTGTAGTCAGCTGTCTATTCCAAATACACGTGAGCCTGGTTAAAGGAGCTAGCAAGGTCGGATATCCTTGTATAAACTGTATAAATGAGTTTGCAAGGCCAAGGAAAAACCTAACATGTACAACATATCTGGATGTGACCTACCCGCAAAGGCTTGGACTATTCTTGGATTGACACGGATACCGACCTTAACGACTATGTATATAAGGCATTCGAGTTCAGCTTGTGCAAACTTGTTCCTACTTAACTTGGCATAGAGCTTTTGCTCATGGAGGATTGTGAGGACGTCACAAAGTTTTTCTGTATTCCGTATAATGGCTTCTAGGTAAAATAAAATAGTTTGATTTTCTTTTCACAAACATTGAATTCATTTCTCCTAGGAAGGTTGCTGAGAGGCTCGTTAGCCCGAAGCACAAGGCACAAAACACAAACATGGTGAAGTTGCATGTGCGTAAGAAACAACGACTTTGACACATCAAGTTGTGAGATGTGGATCTGACGGTATCCTTGAAACAAATCCAAGGCCAAAAGACCTTCCCCCCTAGAGTTGATCAAAGTGTTGAAACCAGGATCTGGCCATCAGGGGTTTCCTTGAATCTTCTTGCACCAGGATTCAGGCACCAGCACAAAAAGACTGAGCATCACCAAAAGGTGACCTTTCATTCCCATTACTGGGTACAAGAATTTGCCTAAACATGGGCAATTCTCCTGGGGAATAGTTGAAAGAACTGCGTATGTACGACTGTCCTTATACGTCCTTTGTCTGCGTATGTGGAGCTGTGTTTGCGTCGCTGGCAAGTCTGTCGGCACTGGAGATCTCGGTGATATTTCCGGCGTCAAACAGGAGGGCACTAGTTTCTCTTGCATATCTGTATTTGACGGTCCAGATTGACTGTTTACGCTGGTGCTGATCGTACGCCAGTAGCCAGGCAAGTGAAGATCAATTGCCAGTTGATTTCCGCTTGTCCAGCAACTGCCTGAACATTCATATGTCCGCATCTTCATGTTGGGTGCTGCCGTCATCCGTCCTTTCAACATTTGTCCACGTCCTCTGTCCATTAGGGCCTTGCTCTTTTGTCCGTCATAGAGTTTGAGCTGGCATTTTCAACACAAAGAGGTACTCAATCAACAATAAGGGGAATCTATTTTTCACCGTCAGCTTTGTCAACGCCTAGTAGTCTAAGAACAAGCGTAAACCACCGTATTTTTTAAAGAATCTTTAAAGAATTTTTTAAAGATCAGCCCATTGTACGACAAGCTACTAAACTCAATCCACCTTTTCACAAGGTACTATTTTATATTAAATTTAGCCTCTTACCTTTCTTTGAGACTTAGGTGATGCATGGGTCTAAACGAAGGATTTGCCCTACATTTGCAGTCGAATCATGTGCCGTATGTGTCGTTTTGGTGGAAACCAAGCCGGCAGGACTTGGGATACATCCGAGAATTACGCCAACAAAGAACTTACATTTTTTAGTAAGTATTCTTTCAATTTTTCCTCCACTTTTTGTAGTTGAGCCAAAATGTATCAACACGCCTATCAAATACATTTCTTGACATACATCGCAAGCAAGCTGGCATGGACCTTAAGTCAGGTCGGTGATACTTCCACACTAAAAGTCAAGGTAAAGCAACATTGCTCCTTTCGGATAATCAAACATTTTGATTCAAAGCAAATTAAAGCCTTGTGTTGACGAAGCCAGCGATGGCCAAGAACTACCTTGAACAAGTCAAGAAGGCTTAGTACTTTCAACCCGACACTCTGTGTATTCATTGAATACCAAATTCTGCTAAGTAGGTATTAATCAAAAGTACCATATGGTCGTCACTGACAACAACTATGCCATTTGATGAGTTGTGCTTCAAGAACACCTCTTAAATGAAGCCAAGGCTGATGAAGGATTCATCCCCTCGTGTGATTGCAAGCATGTTCATAGGAGCATCAGCTAGGTATCCTTTAAACTGCATTATCATGCTACATCTACTATGTAGAGTGAAGGGGTTGTATGATGGCAATTTGATTTTATGTGAAACACGGAATTAGTACGGTAGACACTGTAACTCCTATGTTTTACCCTTGAGTCCACAACTTGTGGCTAGGTGTGGATTCAACAAAAAAAGTCTTAAAATAAAATTTTCATTAAAATTAAAATCAATGATTTGAAGTCCTTGAAGAAAGGTATCATGAAAATTATTGCGGACATGGCTTTGAAGACGGTTGATTCAGTCAATAAATTGTGAAATTCTTGCACAATGGTTGGTATCGCCACCTGTAAACAAGTGCAACCGTGTATCTTGTTTGGAGAAATAAGGGAAATCAAGTATGAAGTATAGTTAGAAAGGAGAGGAAAAAAACAAGTAAGAAGTTTGAACTTAGTTTTTTTTTTTACTTCTTGACATCCTCGTTTGAAAACATGGATCCTAACTCATCATCCATTTGACCCTTGAGTGGTCCCCACTAACGTCACTCAGAAGTGAGAGTAATGTGCACCGTTGTCTTGGTCTTTTCCATGGCTGGGCCCATTGCCTCGGCCACAACCTTTTGCATGGCCATGTCCACAGCCTCTTGCTACACCATCCCCATGAGGTGATGCCGTTGTTGTGAATGCTGTGGCCTCTTGTCCAACACCAACATCCTCAAGGCACAGAGCCCTAAAGTGGCTGAGTCGCATAGAATTGTGAAGGTTTTCCTTGCAGAAGGACGTGTTGCTACGTTGACGTAATGCCTTTTTATCATTGTTTTGTGGCCGTGCTTGTGGTTTGGGGCCTTCTGCTTGCTATTCTTTTAGACTCGGAGGTTTACGAGCTCCTTGCCCTTAGTCCCACCTCACTGCTCGGCTATCCCTACAGTCCCTACAATGTCTATGCGCATGTCTTGGCCTTGTTGTGTGCGCATGTTTGGCAATGCGTCCAAGTACTGTTTCAGGTTTTCCAAACACACTTCACTCATACAGTCATGTAGTGCCCTCAAAATAGTCCAAGCATATCCCTTTCCTTTTATGATGGTCTTGTCCTCTACCTTCTCAGTCGCAAGATCATCACACAAGTAATCCAATAGCAAGTACTCTGGCTACTTGAAGGTCTAGGTACTATGGCTCTTAGTAAAGTTTTGGCTACTTCCAGCGGCATTGTGAACTTGCTGAGGTAGAAATCCAGAGAGATATCCAACTTCCTTAAGTCCTTGAGCTTGTTGAAGAGATTGACTTCTCATGCTGGATACACTTATAACACATGGCATGGGCTGGCACTCCAAATGAGGCCACTGCATGCTCTTTTCATTGACCATGTAATGGAACAACTTGTCTTTAAGTAATTTTGTGGCAAAGTGACGTATTAATGACTGAATCCAAGGTCTTCAAGGTTGGAAGGTCTTTGCTTCCACTAACGGTGACATCATTGGATGTGGCACGCTCCAACTTATGCTACAACTGGATGTTGGTCACAATTCTGAATGCCCTGTTGAGGTCATTTGATCCGCATGTTGTCTCTTGGATAGCCAAATGTTTGAGCTGGCAATCGCGGTCAAGGTTTGTGATGCCTTTTCTAAGGTGGGCCAACAGCCTGGCAAACGCCAATGCCGGCTCTAATATCCTTAAAACCTTGACAATAGCATTTAGACCTCACTTTGTTTGTTTCTCATTACCCATTGGAAGAGGATACCGTTTGCATACACGCCTTCAAGAGATTCCACCGTCTGAAGGAAGCTAACGTCCACCACGCCACTCGAGGGAACCTGAAAATGGCCTATTGTAGCCACGTCATAGGAATGGGGATCCACGTCTACTCTAGATGATATTGTACCTCCACCGTTGGTGCTGATATCAAGTCATCCCATGACCTTGGCAACCCCCTCAACAAACGATCAATAAGAAAAGCAAATTTGTGGGTCCAAGGTGACTTCCCATGGCGTGAATCATACCACTTGGTAGTCTGTAGGACGCAGAAAAACAGAAACTAAGAAAAAAAGGAAAGGAAACACAAGAGCATTTGAGCCCGCTTGATGAGTGAGGAGGAGGGGAAGGGAGCAACTCTAGACTAGAGATTACAGCTCCAAACACTCATTTCTTTCTTCTCTTGTCTTCTCTTCTGTACTCTGACCTTCCTTGGCCTCCTCAAGTTATCTTTTATTATCTTTCCTATCCTTGAAGATGTCTCCGTTGGGTCCACATGGATTGAGAGACCTTCTAAAACTTCTTCCCACCGGATCCTTCTTTGTTTCATGACGCCCACTCAGTCCTTGGGGGACCTTTTTTGTAGGGAAATGCCTTGCTCCAATCTGAAGTCCAAACAGAGAAAGAGGATGTTCAAAAAGAGGAGAAAGGAGGGTGGTTTTTAGGTGGGCTCTCCCCACCCCTTCTCAACAAAACTCACCTAGCCTCCTCGGGAAGGGAATATGTTGGAGGAGGTCAAAACAAGTGAAATAAGTTTTTCTACAACTTGCTGACAGATTACAGTGCTTAAAAAGTTTACGTTTAAATCATGTATCCCCCTTATGGTGTTTTTGCTCCTACTATAGCTGCTCAATATGTTTCATAGCCCCCAAAACTGTTGCAAAGTTAGTCACAATGGTCATTTCTGTTCTGAAGACTATTGTAACGACTGCGACTCCAGTTCCTGCATGAAGGTCATCATTAGAAGTTGTAGAATTGCGTCTAGGGTTCATTGGAGGGGAAATTTTCATGAAAGATCCAAGCAGGGAGACTCGGATATTTCAAGTCTTTAGAGGCCCATTTCATTTTTACATTGTCCCCTCATTCTGGGGCATAAAAGAGAGGAGGTATAATCTCATATTTGTGATTTACCATGATTTTTGCATTTTTAAGACTCAAATTTTGCACTGAAAAAAATTCTGTTCCATTTACCATGCGTTGAACCAAAATTGTCGCGTGCGAGGCCCGTCCAACGATTTTGAGCTGACTTTTGTTTTTCTCTCAGGCACTCCCTCACTTTTCCTCTCCCTCTCACTCTCTCATTTTTCACACCCTGTGAGGCAAGGAGAGGAGGGCAGGTTGAGGGACCAAGGACACCGGCCTCCAACTCCTAGGCCTTTCGGCCTCCTAGCCGACGATTGATTGGCCAGCTCCATTGTCAGCCAAAAGCTGGTCGGCTGGTCACCAAACCGGCCGTAGGCTGTCCAGCCGGCCGGCTGCCAGCTGGCCAATATCCAGCGGGGAGCTGGCCTCTGGACAGCCCTTGCTTTGGCGAGGGTTTCTTGTCAACCACCCCTTGCTTTTTTGAGGAGGGAGGGCCCTCCTGGTGCAAGAAAGTTTACCATCAGATTGGCTCCTTGATCAGGAAATTACACTAGCCAATGGGGTGAGATAAATCCCACTGAAAGGAAAGGGGAAAAAAAGGGCCATTTCACTACGTTGAGAGGTGAATACAGGGGAATTGATTCAGAAGTTAAAGTTCATTAATTCACTCCAGATCTTTTTCCAGAAACGGGGGAGTGGGGGG
>SZWC01006179.1:113515-128708 GCA_023375785.1 Penium margaritaceum
TCTAAAGACTCAAATGATTCTAGTCTCCCCACACCTGGTCCTCAATGAAGTTTCCTTCAGGGTTATGTAGAGGGAAAAACCTCTCCAACAAGCTCTAGACACCAATCTTTAACTCTGACAATGACTAGGTGCAAGTGATGAAGTCCCACAGCCGCTATTGCAAGAACGTTAGTGTCTCTTTCTTTCATCTTGCAAAAATGACCACCAAGTAGATTTGGAATGATAGTAAAGAAGAAGTACTGATCTCTTTGAGAAACAGTTTCACCTTAGTGCCAGACTTATGACTGGTGTATCCAAAGGTGGACTACATCATGCCCACTGACATATCTAAGTGGGTACTTGGAACCATTCTCCAAGAAAACGGCGGTGGAGAACAACCATTTTTGTGCATTTCCTTGAACTACATTGGCCAGAGCAAAACATGCAGTGTAAGAGATTGAAATGTTGGTAGGGCGCACTCCTTCAGAACGTGGTGGTGCTGTATGGAATGCCAACAACATGGCGTCTGTATCTACTAACACCCCCTCCAAGTTCTTAAGATAGAAAAATCCAATCTATTTACAGAACCAATGAATGGATTTTTCCCTGACTACAACATCAACTATTATCCTGCAAAAACAGGTCCAGTGAATGCTCTAAGTCAGCAACCTGACTTAATGACCAAGATCAACACACATAGAGCAAGGCTTGTACCTGGAGCAATGGTAGCCTTGTTCGCACAAGGCTACAACTACTTTGGCAGGTACGTCAACATCATTTCTGGGCTTGATGCACTATACAAGCGACATAAATGCACTCATCAAGTTGCTGTACCACCAGATGGAGAAATCCAAAGAAAGATTTCTCAGAAGTGCAACAGCACCAATTCAGCTGGATAAATCATTATGGACAAGAAAAAAAACTTTGAAGTACTACTGGCGGCACGATGTTCAAACCGACCTGGTAAAACACTGCTGCGTTGTGCAGCATGTGCCAATGCCATGCTTCAATACAAACCAAACGTCCAGATTTGCATCACGGAATGACCTGGTTCTTGGGTCGAATTTACACGGTCACTTAGAATATGATGAAAACATAAAAGAATTCATCTGATGTCATCATGATGACATAACTACTATTTCAACCGGTCGCTCCCATAACATCACCCCTCCTCCGAGGGCGCACCGTCCTAGTGCACTCCTGGTTTTCTCATAAGAAATTTTAACCACACCGTCCCTGTAGAAGTTGGCTTTCGGGATCCAGTAGTTGTGCTCAGGCCCATAGCCAAGCCATTACACCAGGTACTACCACCTCTTGTTGCGCCAAAGGTGCCTAAGAAGAATGTCCACTACGTACTCCTTCTCACCCTCCACCAAGATCATTAGAAGAGGAGCCTACTCTTGTGCCACAAACTGCACATCTGGATCCTTACAAGCCTTGAGGAGAAAAGCATAGACATCGACCAATGACACGGAGCAAGACACATGGGCCCTAGGCAAAGGACGATGCTGCGGACGCAATGGCACAGTCAGAACTAGCGATGGGTGCATGCATGCAACATCTGCGGTGGAAGTGACCGTCGGCGGCCCGACCGCCGAGGAGGCCTGCCGATGGAGTTGAACATGTCGACGGAGGGAGGAAGCTTCAACGAACTACGAGTAGGCCTCAGCGTGCGTCGGCTCCACTGGACGACACTCCAACAGCGTCCAGTATCGCCGTCAGTCATCTGCACGCCGATGTACACAAGCTGAGAGGACACAACAGAGCACAATGAAAAATGCACAAAAAACCAGCACTCCCCCATGACTCACATGCGTAGTGCACATGTGCAGGTAGAGACACAGTCAAGAACCAGACTCCCCTAGGGCACGCAGAGACGCAGGTAGGGACAATGAGGGCCACTCACGGACACATGCCGACTGAAATCACAACCTTCTTGAACGAGTCGCTTGTCAGTGCCTTGGTCAAGAAGTTAGCCAGGTGCCGTGCTGTCTCAATCCACACAATGCTAACATTGCCCTCATGCAACAACAAACACACATAGTGATACTCAACATTGATGTGCTTTGTGCGTGTGTGATGCATGCTGTCATTGTTGGCGATGGCCATGGCGCTCTCATTGTCACAATGCAACGTGATGGATGCGATGGACTAACGCAACTTGGACAACAGACGACGCAACCACACACTCTCGCATGCGCCTGAGCCAAGGGCCACTTACTAAGCCTCAGCAGTGCTGCGTACAATGCACCCCTGCTTGCCACTACGCTAGGACACAGCCGTGCCACCCATCAGAAAGATCCATCCTGTGCGACGCTTACCGTCTGGACTGCCGGCCCAGTCACTATCAGTGTAGCTCACCGCGACAACAGACGGCTAGCGGAAAAAAATGAGACCTCGCCGAGGAGTTGATACGACATAGCGCAGTACTCGGATCACGGTCTCGAAGTGGAGGTGATGTGGCTCCTGAGAAAACTGAGCCAGGAGGTTGACGGCGAATGCGATATCTGGGCGCGTCGTCGTTGCCAGGAACATCAGTGACCCAATGACTCGTAGATACTTGGTCATGTCAACTGGCTCCCCCAGAAGGGCTGGGTAAGGACTCTTCAACTTTACCTGGCCATCAGGAAACATGGGTGAAGATGCCCTGGGCACAAGGTGCAGGTCCTTGGCAAAGGGAGTGGACAGGGTCTGCACATAGGCAGCCTGGTGGATGTGCAGGATGCCCTGGGAGCGATCATGCTTGAGCTCCATGCCCAGGAAGACTCGAGCAGACCCGAGATCCTTCATCTCATATGCGGTGTGCAGTAGGTCCTTGACACGCTGGATGGTAGCCGTGTCAGGCAACGTAATGAGGAGATCGTCAACGTAGACCAGGACAGCGGCGAGGGTCTGGCCTCGCGGGCTGAAAAATAGTGCAGGGTCAGCGGTGTTGCGCATGAGGTCACCGCGAAGGAGCGTGCTACTGATCTCCTGGTTCCAGTACCAAGGCGACTGCTTCAGGCCATAAAGGGCCTTTCACCACCGCCAGACTCTCCCACCGCCATTGTCGAAACCTGGGGGCTGCACCATGTAGAGCTCCTCACCCTTTAGAGAGCCATGGAGGAAAGTATTGCTCACGTCCATCTGATGCAGCTCTCACCCATGCTGGGCAACCAAGATGAAGAGCGCCCGGCTAGTGGAGAACCGACCAAGTGGGGTGAACATCTAGTCGTAATCAACCCCGAGGACCCGAGAAAACCTCATAGCTGTGAGGTGGGCCTTGTACTTGTCCAAGGACCCGTCTGGCTTCCATTTGCACCAGAAGACCCACTTGGCACCGATGGCCTTCCGTCCTGGAGGGAGGTCAACGAGGTCATACACGTGGTGATGTCGCATAGCAGCAAGCTCGTTAGCGCAGGTAGCATCCCAGTGTGCGGCCTCATAAGAAGCTCAATCCTCGCGCACGGTGGTTGGGTCCTCCGGGCGTGCTATGGAGCGGCGTGAGAAAGCGTGAGCATCTCGAGCTCCAGGTGGGATGCTTGCGAGTGCAGCCATGACAGCATGCCAATGCTTGTGATGAAGCATGGCATAGTCTAGTGCCAAGCCAGGGTGAAGGTTTGCAATGATGGCTGAAGTGGTCAGGCCGAGAGTCTTGGTGCCAGAGTACCCACTCACGACCATAGGAGTGGAAGAGACGCGTGGAGCGACAAGGGGGCCGAGACGCCACATGGCGAGGTACTGCGGTCTGCGTGCCCACTGACGGCCTGGGTTGGAGGCTGCCACCTGGGCCACACGTGTAGCGTGGTTGGGCAGGAGATGGCACCGAGTCTGACGGGCCGGAGGGACCTGTGGACATGAGTGGGGCGGCTGGCTCGGAGGGACCAGTGGACGCGACCGAGGCCGCCGTCCCAAAGGGGCCAGCGGGCGCGATTGGGGCAGTTGGCCCGGAGGGACCAGCGGACGCGACCGAGGCTGCCGGCTCGGAGGGGCCAGCGGGCACAACTGGGGTGGCTGGCACGGGGTCGAGCAGGAGGTGACGCAACTTGCACTTCCCTGGGGGGGAGGGCAAGGCAGGCTGAGCTGGAGCGCAATAAACTGCTCTAGCTGTTGCTCACGCGTGGAAGGCCTGGAAGTGTAGACGGAATGCGGGGTAACGGTGCTGGAGCCCGGGTAGAAGGAAGACTGGCCCGGTGAGTGGAACGACGGCGTCGACGGCTGCGGATGATACTGCTGAGGAGCTGGCGTCCGTAGGACTGGGGTTGTGGTCGGAGGAGTGGAGCTGCTGGACGGGATTGAGGCGTCAGAGGCGGCGCCAGTGACGGCGACAGAGGCAAGACGATGCTCCCGCTGATGACACATGGTGGCGATGACACGAGCCTCGTCCGTCGGTAGCGGGCACGTGTACCACGCGTGCTCTGGCTGGCCACAGTTATGGCAGACCGAGCCAGTGCCACTAGACCCATTCGACTGCTACTGTTATTGTTGCTGCTGACCCTTTCCCTTTTTGCTCCGACGCTTCTTCTTTCCCGGTAACGAGGAGCTGGTGGAGGTCGCTGCTACAGGGAGGCAACGACCACGGAGGTGACGGTAGGTGAAGCGAGGGCCTCTGTGCGCTGGAGGCGAGACTCCAGACAAGATTCCTCAATCTTGAGGAAGATCTCGTATCCCCAGGGCATGAGGGTGCCCTGAGCCGCCATGGTGGAGAGAACCTCCTGGGAGTAGTGGACGAAGACGTCTGCGAATTTTGCAGTGGCACCACGCTTGATGGTGAGGAGCACGGGGAGAGGGGGTGGAGCAAAGGTGCCGAGGCGACGAAGGATGTCCTGAGCCCGCTACCAATAGGCAGTGATTGTCTCGGTCTCCCCCATGTGCACGGAGTTGAACTCTTGCAGCAGACGACTTGTTTCAGCCTCATTGGATAGACGATGGGGATGGGTGAGAACATGCCATGCGGCAGTGGGATCTTGTATCTTGCCAGAGGTGAAGTCGCCGAGGAAGGGCTCTAGGGCTAGGCGGGACACCGGAGGAACAACAAGGACGAGAGCACATGTGACACGACCAGCGTCATACAGCTAGTCGGCCTGGGTGGATTCATACGGAAGGGTGTAGTATGCCCACAAGCCCTCATCCTATGCCCAGATGCGGAAGTTGAGCTCCCAGCTCCGGAACTGCTCGCCGACCTGGAGCGGTGGAGGCGGCGTCTTAAAGTCCTCCGGCCTGCCGCTTGCGCCCAGAGTGGGGCCAAGGATTGAGGTCACAATTTTGGCCGGCGCTGAGTTTGCAGCTATGCAAGGTAATGCGTAACCATACACACGACAGAGCTTGCGTGCCCACGAGGGATGAAAGGTTGCGGATCACTGGTGTGAGTCTGGGAGGTCGACGGCTATATTACTGCAAGCTGTTGTGTCAGAGTGGCAAGGTATTGCTGGATGGTGGCTAGGGGGTCAAAGGCATCGACGACGGAGCCTGTGGACTATTGCTGCTGCTGTTGCTACCGCCGTTGCTTCTGTTGCTACTACTACTGCTTCTATTGCTACTGCTACTGCTGCTGCTGCTACTGTTGCAGCTGTTGCCGTTGCTACTACTACTACTGTTGTTGATGCTGCAGCTGCTGTAGCTGCTATAACTGTTGTAGCTGCTGTAAGAAAGGGGGGGGGGGTACCCCTCCTGGGGGTCCCCCCAACGAAGGAGGACCTTTCCCTAGTGGGGCTATTAGCCATGGGTGTTGGTGCCCCCTTTTTTTTGGTATTTCAGTTGTTTTTTTTCTTTTGTGTGATACTGATGTCAACAGTGACGTCAGCCTAGAATGGCTGACGTAAGCAACTGCTACTTGCGTCAGCTGCTGCTGGTATGGAGTTTCTCCCCCCCACTCTACACCCTTTTTTTGAGTGTTGATGACGTCAGTAGTGACGTCAGCAGTGATGTCAGCTGAAGGCTGCTGATGTCAGCAATGGTCGTTACTGAAGCCACTGCTATGCAGCTGCAGCCACTACTGCTACTGCTACTGCTGCTGATCTATTGTTGCAACAACTACTGCGGCTGCTACTACTCTTGCTGCTTCGGTTGTTGGTGCAGCTGCAATGGCTGCAGCTGCTACAGATGCTATTGTTGCTGTTGTTGTAGCAGGAGCGTTGCAGTTGCTGCTCCTGCTGCTGCTGTAGTTGGTGCTGCTGCTGCTATTGCTGCTATAGCTGCTGGTATTACAACAGTGTTGCAACTGCTGTTGCTGCTTGTGCTGTTGCTTCTGTTGTTGTTATAGCTACAGTTGCTGCTACTGCTGTAGGTGCTGTCGCTGCTACTGTTGCTACTACTACTATTGGAGTTGCTGCTGCTGCTTCTAAGCTAATGTTGGCAGAGTGGGGGATTTTTTTGTCTCTTTGTTTCTTTTTCCTTTTCTTTTTTTCTTTTCTCAATGAGCTCACTGCTCGCTGCGAGCAATAAGCTGCGAGCAGCGAGCTCGCTACTTGCTGTTGCCTGCTTGCTGCTCGTTGCGAGCAACGGGTTGCAAACAGTTGTAGCTTGCTAGCAACTGCTGCTGCTGCTGCTCGTTGCTACTGCTACTTGCTGCAGCTACTACTACTCAGTGTTGCTACTGCTCGCTACCGCTACTGTTGCTACTACTCCTGGTGCTACTGTTGCTCGCTGTTGCTGCTACTAGCTACTGCTGATCTGCTACGAGCTGCTGCTGCTGCAAGCTACTACGAGCTACTGCTATTACTGGCTGCTGCTGCGCACCGCTGCTACTGCCATTGCTAACTGCTATTGCAAGCTACTACTGTTGCTGCTACGGGCTGATGCTGCCACCCACTCCACCTGGATGATGTCTCCACGTGCGTCGTCGTCAGCAAGCGCCTGACGTGGCCTGTCGCTCATCTCCTCGTGCCTAACATGGGGGTCAGTGCTGCCGGAAAAAATCCGGCAGCATTTCCCCTGGCCGAGTTGTCGTGGGAAAAATCCTGACCCCGCCACCAGGCAGGTCAATGCTGTACAAAAAATCCAACAGCATTTCCCCTGCACTGGCGCATATGGGGGGTCCCCCGGCTTAGTCAAGCACCTATACGCCAGTCGTCTTCTGCTGTTCCTACGCTCTGGCTCTGATACCACAATAGAAACTATACTAGAGTGCAGGTTGGGGCAGTGGCGGTGTTGATGCAACGTGCAGGCTTCCATGCAAGTTGCTTAGTCAGCTGCCCCCTGAGTCTGCTCCTCTAGAGTCCAAGTCTGAGTGCTTTGGAATTTGTTACTCAAAAACATGCGCGCTAGTGTTAGCGTCAGAAAGCAGTTGAAAACTGGAAGTGACTGATTTGGAGTGAAGAATGAACAACAATGGGGGACCCCTCCAAGTTCTAGCTCCCTCCCACTAGTGTAGAACTTGTTACTCAGCTAACCAGCCAATCAGAAAATAGTCCTAGCTCTAGATTTTCTGGCAGGCAGGGTTTTCTAAGTGAGCCCTGCCAGACGCCCGACAGCCCAAAACCCGGACATCCTCCGTTTTGCCTAAAAACTGGACCATATCATAATACCAATGCTGCAAATGCAGTCGTGTGGTCAAAATCAGCTAGAAAAATAGCAGCAAGAGTTATGACTGCCCGAATCCAGGCAATGCCTACAACGGTCCATGACGTCAACCAGTGATACACAGCAAGAGACATGGGCCATAGGCAGAGGACGATGCTAGAGACGCAATGGCACAGTCAGAACTAGTGCTGGGTGCATGCAGGTAGCATCTGCGGTGGTAGTGACCGCAGGTGGCCCGATTGCCGAGGAGGCCTGCCGACGGAGCTAAACACGTTGCCAGAGGGAGGAAGCTTCAGCGAATTGCGAGTAGGCCTCAGCGTGTGTCGGCTCCACCGGACGACAGTCCAGTAGTGTCGAGTCTCACTGTCAGTCATCTGCACGCTGATGTACACAAGCCGGGAGGACACAACAGAGCACAATGAAAAATGCGCAAAAAACCATCAATAGCTTGTACCATTTCCCAGTAGATTGAGTAGCTTCCTCTGAACCTTGAAACTCTCTTCCAGAATCTCAAAAACAAGCTATAAGATGATACCTGGAAACTGCCAAGTCTCACCTTCATTCCACAAAAGCACTTGAGGCAGCTCCTTAATCGGCAAACCCCTTTCAAGGATTGTACTGTCCCTTGTGGATGACAGAATTACAGGACCAGGTTGTCTCCTCCTCGCTGCGTTTGCCCGTCTCCCTGTTGTGTCTCATGCTTAGGACAATCCTGCTTGCAAGGAACCTCCTCAGCACAAGTCTAGCACTTGCCTCTTGGTACTTGTTGCCTGTTGGTGCCCTGCTGCCCGGCTTGAATTGCATCCACCTCCATGGGCATAGCCTGAACTATCTGCTCCACCTGTATTGGTTTTCTGTAGCTAGTCTTGTAGGCATTACAGCTGACCGTGTCGATGCGCTCCGCCACCGAAACCAGTTTTGTCAAGGTCCACAGCCCAAGCACCGCAAGTTCATGTTCGACGTGCGGCTTCAGGTCCTCATCGTAGCGTTTGTACGCTTCTGCATCTACGAGATTCTTGATGTACGCTGTCATTTCCATGAAGCGTGTGGTATATTCTTGGACCAATCCGCCTTGCTTCATGTGTTTGATCATGTCACATGCGACTTGGCTACCGTTGAGGAGGTCAAAATGCGCCTGGCGAATCGTCTCGAACTGCTCCCACGTCTCTGGCTTCTCCATCAAAGCCCATGTGCTGAGCTGCACTTCCCATCCAAACACTAGACTCAACGGCGGCAGAAGCCATTGCCCACCCCCCAGCTTGTCCGACAACCCATTTGCGTTCCGCCAGCACTATGCCAACCTCCACTGTAGCACCATTTCTCTGAGTAACGTAGGTTCATACTCCACCTTCGTGGTATCTTCCCCCATGGGAAGGCCCAACGCCATGAATCACTGGTTCACCATGAAGAGCCACTCCCTTGCACTGCTTTTCCTGGCATAGAACTCCGGCTCATTTGGCTTGGGCCGTCAAAAGGCAGGTGGGGATGCTGATGCGATACCCCTTAACGCATTGCTCCGTAGGCCAACGTACCTCACATCAACCTCCGTACAAAGCTGCTGGCTCTCTTGGCATAACCTGTTAAGAGAATTCTGGATATCCTCCATAATGAAGGCCTAGTTGTACGCCGCTGCTGCCATGCTTCTGGCTGTGTTGAAAACATTTGTGCCAAACGCAGTTATGGTAGATTTGGGCCTCTCTTGGGTCAGCACAAAGCCGAGCAAACATCCACACGCTCTGATACCAAATGTGTACCGAGGGGCGCCCGGCGTGAAGGTCACACGCCAAGGTCTTGGGATAAACCTTCCACCCTTGAGCCCTTGGTGGTCGGGCCAACCTTTGAGATGTTGCACGGCCCTCTCCTAGTGTGAAGACTATTGCTACTGACCGAGGTTCCCGCCGTGCGACTCTACTTGTGGAGTTTGCACCAAGGTGCGTTGCGGAAGACTTTTAGGATCAATGATACGTGTGAGAGTCAATTCTTGGAGTACATGGAGAGTTGCTCAATGAATGATTCCTTGGACTTGATAGATCAGCGCAAGACAATGTTAAAAGTCTTCGGATAAGATTGACATGCCTAGAACAACCCCTTGGGTTTCCTTATGGACCAGCTCCTATGATCCAACCGTGAGCCCCTCGGCAGTCCAAATTCCTCTGCTAAGGTACAATCACTCAGATAACCCATGCATCATTTAGTATGCATTACATTATTTCCATCACACCAATGAATGCCTCAATCCATGCAGAAAAGGCTGATTTATGGTGATTTTAGTGCTCCATGCTTGACTGCCACTAGCAGCACGGCTAGCCGGGGTCATGCCCGCCCAATGCGACCTTGCCTGTGAATGCACTTCCAGCCGCTATCTCAAAGCACCCATGGACCCCAATGAACCTTACCTCGTTGGCTAAGTATCCATCTATGGGCGCTTTGACTGCACTGGGTGAGAAAGTTGCCCTGCCATCCTGAGCATTGAACCGATACGTCTCCTGTTTCCTGGAGGTACACATCCCACCTTTGCACGGTCGTGTCTTTATTGTCTCTGCACTAAATGACCCAGTTCTTTGGTGGAATGTACATGGTTTTTCATGAAAAATACAATGGGTTCATCAAAACATGTAGCTAAAGTCAGCATGATGATGATGTAATCACCGCTTCAACCGGCGGCTCCCATAGCATATGCAATGATGAAAATGACCCAATTCATTTTGGTGGGAGTATTTGGTTCCCAAGAAAAATCAATTGAATGTTTTTGGGGCTGAGCAATACCTTGTCATCAATATCAAATGTGACATTATGGTAAACTTTGTTGGCATATGATTCTTGCTGTTATCGAGCAGCTTAAAGGTGATCCTTTGCTTCTTGTAAGGAGGAGTCTTTGCACTCAATAAATGCTTAAGCAAAAGGAACCTTTATTTCTTTGCTATTAATCTTCACCAATAAAGAGGGCACCTCAAGATTTTGGCCATCATCCAACACAAACAGTGTGAACTGGGTGAAGATGTTCAAAGCGTTGAGTAGCCTCTATTGGTATAAGGAATTATTTCCAATCATCCATAGTAGGGTCCACGTACACGCGGAGAATCTACTACAGATTGCAATTCATGAGCTCTGTCCAACCGTCGGTTTGATGATAGA
This sequence comes from Penium margaritaceum, assembly GCA_023375785.1. NCBI lineage: Eukaryota > Viridiplantae > Streptophyta > Zygnematophyceae > Desmidiales > Peniaceae > Penium > Penium margaritaceum. The sequence continues at coordinate 124,130 of SZWC01006179.1, forward strand.
ATGCAGTCAACATGTTACATTTGCTTTGAAGTAATTTTTCATCTTTTTCCAAAACTAACTAGAATTCTTTTCTTATCGATCATGAATAACATACAATGATAGTTTGTGGTACTTCATGACACCCTTAAAGAAAAGAAAAAAAATCTCCTATATTTTTCAAACCTATGGTTGAAGTAATAAAGTGTGGCATATTTGTTAAAACATCCACAAAACCAAGATTACATCGTGGCCATGGACTGTGTCCAGAAGAGCAGTTTCAAAGTCTACGCAGACACACTCTTGTGGGGTTTCTGGAATGGGAAGTTATTGGAGGGGTACAACAGAGTTTTGTTTACTAGCCTTGTTCCAAAAACATGGGCTTCATGCCATACAATCATTTTAGGCATCAACAATCCATCCTTGCTACTAATACTGATCTAAGAGTATCATGGTGACAGGATAATTCCGAAGGTAGTTTGCAAAGGAGTTTTCCATTTGGTTATTTAGAGGAGCTTTGGCTGTTTTTTGGGCTACTGGCTAGTAGGGTTATTTCAGTAAACGACTGGGTAAGTTGGAAACGTCCCATTTTGATCCTGTTGTACACACAATTGTGCGTGTCTCTGTTTTCATGGTGAGTTTGGAACTTCAAATCCTCCTGGTCAAATTGACATTTGACGCACTACAAGCCTTATCGACGATGGAGCGCCGCTCTCGGCCTCCATCTGCCTGCTTCGCAGTCCTAGCTGCTCCCACCGCATTGTGCTAGTCGACGAGATCCTAACTAATTTTCAGGACACCATTTCTGAAAGAAGAAATTGGATTGATTTCTAGACACTGGCTAGAGCCAAAGATTGCTAAACACCACAGTGAAAGGTTTGAGCAAATTGAGTACCTTTATTGCAAAGCTCTGTGTTTAGCCTTGACTACAAATATTTGCATTACAGGTACCAATCATGGGTGCCATGACGTTGACACTGATGAAAATTGCACCACCCTATGGCTCATATCTCAGGCTAACCTGTTCAGTGAAGTTAAGGCTAACGAAGGTGTCATCGCCTCTGATGCTGGAAAGCACGCTTACAAGGAAATCGACTAGGTGGAATTTGAACGACATCATCACGTTGCATCCATTCTCTTGAGTGAACGAGCTTGTCGACAGCAAACCAAGTTTATTGTAAACATAAAGCTGGTATGGTAGCTTTTTTAGGTTTATTGTTTCACCCACTTGAGTCCAGATCTTGTAACTACCTTTGAATTTTGCATGTACCTTCCAGTTTGTAAGATTTTCTTACTTACAATTGTCATCCAGAATTTCCATGAATGTTATTCCACTCATTTCCCTAAGAGAATTTGCGTGAATCACAACATCAAACATTTGTTGCATAGTGGTTGGATTGACCACCATAAAGTATGTTTTATGATGCATATTTTCTAGAGATGAAAGGTTGAATGGTAAATGACGATGAAAGTGTACGGACTGTGGTTCAATGGTCGGAGAGAAAACAGTTGACCAATTTGAACGCATCATATACTCAATTTTTTTTACATCCTTATCAGACAACATGAACCCACACTTGTGATCCATTTCCCCCCTTATTGGTCACCACTAACGCCACCCAGGGACGGGTAAAACCTGTGCCATGACCTTGTCTATTTCTACAGAAATGCCCATTGCCACTGCCGTGACCTTTTCCATGACCTTGGCATAGCTGCAACCAATGTTGCAAACTCTTTTCCACAACTAGCAGCCTCAAGGAAGTTAGCTATAAAATGGCCAGTTTGCATGCAATTGTGGTAGAGCCTTTTACAACAGGCTGTGTTCTAACACTCACACATTGTCTGCAACTCATCATTGTCGTGACTGCACTTGTGGTTTGGGGCCTTCTGCCCCCCAGCCTCCTCAATTGGTTATTCGCATGTAGCTTGCTCTTAGTCCCATTCCATTGCTCGCTACTGTAGAACCTATGAGGATATACATGCTTCATTGAAACCTATAGCTCCACGTTTTGGAGGCCAATAGACTTGGAGACAATTGTAAAACCATGTCAAAAGTACGGAAAACAAAAATGGAGGCGGATGGGAAATGAATTTGAAAATTGGAGGAGGATGGAAAATGATTGTATGAGAGGGGCCAGATAAAAGTGATTGCAAAAATCAGGGGCCTTGAACTATGATGAGGCAGCATTAGCGACTACTTGGTTGTTTCCCATTTTTTTTCTTCCTGGTCCATTCTTGTCCGTTTGCAGCTGATGATGTGGTGTAAACTCTTGATCGAAGGATGACTGTAGTTTCACATTGAAAGTTTTTGGTACATTTCCTGTATTTGTAAAACTTTGAGGAATTTTTACAACTATCCATAATGCTCCTCTGGCATGCAGTTACAGATCAGAATCACATTAAGTTAAGAAGATAATGAATTATTTGAGGGATGGCCAGAAAATTCTATTCTTTGTCGCAGAACATGTCACCAGAGTATTTGTAAGTACAAGGACATGACCATAAACTTAAAATGTGTGTAGTAAGTGCTGAAAACTATCTGTTTGATGTCCTTATTGGTTATGCAGATTTGGTAACAATAACTCTGCATTTCATTTTTGGTGAAAACACTTGCTTGGGGGATTTGGTCAAGAATGCCATTTGCTCGTAGAAGAGTTTCTAGCAGTTTTTGGGAGTAATGTTCAAGGCTCGATAGTCCACACTCATCTTTTGTTTTCCCAACGTTTTTCTTATGAAAAAAAACAACTTTAGTTCTGTATGGCGATGTGGATTGGCGGATAAATCCCTGCCCAGACATCTTAATTAGCTGAGATTATAGCTTGGATAGCTCTTGATTGCTCATCCAATATTTCCCCCTGACCATCGGTCTTCTACCTGGCTTCAATTCAATTTGGTGGTCAAAGCTACGTTCTGGAGGTAACTCTTAGGGAATTCATTCAGAACCCCCCCCCCCTCCCCCCCCTTGAACTCCTCGATCAGCGGTGTGAATTTTTGGTATGTCTGCAAACATAGGTCATTTAAAGACCAATGAAGCTAATGAGTCTTGTACAGAAACAACCACCATCTTTGCTAGGTTCCACCCGGACTAGGCACGAGTGAGCTCCTTGGCAAAGACGTCTCTTGGCCACGTTGAGTGATGCTGGTTTCATGTGTCAATGTGACTTCCTCTCCTCCTTCTTCTACCGCTTTTGTAAGAGCCACTTTGTTGTGGGTGACTCAATCTGAGGCAGGTGTTTTCTTTTGCCATTGATCTTGACGTAGACTACGCCACTAGCCCAGACTACTTGCAGATTTTTCTAGTATAAGAAACACTATCCGAATATGATTTTTTTGTCGCTCAGTGGGCAAGTCATGTAGTTCACAGAATTTCAGTTGGCTATGTTTTCCAATCCAACAAATGTGAAGCCATCTGTCATTGGGTTTACTCTTGAAACTCCCCTGGTTTGGTCTTTATACTCAGCCTCCAAACCATGTTTTTGCAATCAAAACTGTGAGTGGCCTCCAAATCAAGTACTGCTAGTACCGTTTTGCAACTGTTGCAACCCCTAGGTTACACTCATTTGTGTCCTTGTACCCCTTATTGGACTGAAGAAACTCAAGTTATTTTGCTTACGGCAGTGTGAGTCATTCATATGGCCAATAGAATAGGCCAGATGTGTCTAACGGAAGAAGAGCGTCACTGTTTACTCACATCATTTCCTGTTTTCCGACTTCTTAGATTTATTGTGTGACCTTCCTCCCCCTTTGGCCTCTTAATAGCACTTCAATTAAAATTCATGCTAAACAACCTTGGACCAATGCACTCTTAAAACTTTGAACATGAGGAATGAACACACGAAGGAAGAAACACGACTTCTTTACACAAATTGTTCAAGGAGAAGACACAATGGAATATGTGCTCATTCGATGAAGATCATTAAAACACAATTCATCGAACAATAATGTAATTTTTTATGTTGAATAAAAATATACAATGCATCAAATAATTTTCTTAAACAAAGGGATTATTTGTCTTATGTATGATTCCTCTGACCCATATCTGTTCCAACCGCTAAAACAACATCGTAATGTATCCATCTGCCACTAAGGGAATGATTTTCATGTTGAGCAGCAGATTGACTTTTGCTTGAACGGCAATCAAGCTGAATACTCAAGGTGTAGCTGCAGTTGCAAGATCTCTTGCATGGGATATCAGTTGTCGCTTGATTTCCAATAAGAAAAAAATAGCTTCACGACAAAAATAATAGATTTTGTTGTCTAAGTGATGTCCCTTTTTTATTCCTCTCCACATTTCCAAGCAGTTTCTAAATTTAACCATTGATTTCTTTCCATCTTTCTGTGGATAGTTGTGTTGAGATTGGCCGTGGTAGCCTGAGAGGAGGAGAGAGAGAGAGAGACTGGAGGGCGGGGGTGAGAGAGAGAGAGCGAGAGCTCTCGGTTTTAGGAGGGGGCGCGACACTTAGTCGCTGGAAAGGAGGGAGATCGAGATGAGCGAAGAGATATGATGTTTGTTTGAAAGAATGGAATGAGCGAGGGCGAGGACCGCCCCCTACCGGGTCGGCCTCGCCCAATGCTGACATCAGTGAGCTGGAGCATGTTGCGC
>SZWC01006181.1:34422-81228 GCA_023375785.1 Penium margaritaceum
CCCCCCCCCCCCCCCCCCTCCCTCCCCCCCCACCTGCCCCCTTCCCATGCCAGGTCCCGGAAAGTGGATGTCACGAAGCTTCGTGGTATAGAATAATGAGTGGAAATGACGTCGGCATTCGCTTTCGATGAGGGCCACGTCATGCTGAACCAATGGCTTATGACTCCATGCGTCTTAGCTCGCTTTTCAACGACAAAAGAGGAAAATCGTATCCCCATTGGCAGGGCTCGAAGGTGGCGACTGTTCTGCCGATTGCCGCTGTTGCACGGCTACGTTGACGACCTTTCCTCAACCCCATACCTTCAAACCCCTGTGGAGACGGAGACTTCTGTTTCGAAAGGACGTTCGAGACTCCCATGAGGCTATGGAGGCAAAACGGCGTGAGGCTAAACGGAATGAGGCTAAACAGCATGAGGCTCAACGCGTGAGGCTGCGTCATCAGCCATGCATCTGCGCGGCATGCATCTTGCCGGCGCCTTAGGCGCAGGAACCTCGCCAGGGACCTCGCGCTTCACGCCGACGCCCGCGTCAATGGAAGGCCACGTCAGAGGTGCCCGGTTTGCGGCTCGCCGGACATCCCGCAAAAAAGGAAAAGAAAATTGATAAACATCCAAAACACCTGGAAAGCAGTATTCAATCTTGTCCTCCGATGGGTGACCAACATTTTACGATTTCAGGACATGTATGAAATTATTTAACGTCATTCCTCGCCAGGTCATGAAGTTGTACCCGAAGCATGATCATGAAGAATTCCGGCATCGTTTCCTTCTGAAAGTACTTGCGTAGCCCGTATTCAAAAGGTAATCGCCATTATTAACTGCTCTCAGAGTTTACATATCTTTTGTACCACCAAGGGCACAGAATGAATGCCTGATGACATTTATTTAAATTTTAGATACAGCATAATTTCAATATTGCATGAAATGGATCCATATCTCCCAGTTTTTCACGTGTTTGACATCCACAAGTCTCTACACACCACATGTGGGTCATTTTCTCATTCCAGTTATGCACAATAACGCAACGACCTCTATATATCTCAATCAAGGCTTTCAAAAATTATATGAAATCCATTCTTCTACTCCAATAGATTTGACAAAGTCAACCAATTTTCATAAGTGCCTACTGAACTATCACCAATCGTATTGGTCTTCCAATAATGTTAAGATAACTTCTCAACGACGCTTGATTCTGAACACGTGCCTCGAAATTCTTGAAAAATACTAAATTTTCATGAAATTACAACTGCCACTAACTCAAGATTATTCAAGTGTCCAAACTCTCCACATCCTCTTTTGCTTCTCAACTCCTCTTCACCAACTGCTTACGTCCGTTCCAACTAAACACTTGGTACCGGAATGCAACGGCACAGAAGGCGCACCAAAAACTTTACCTCTAGCTGAGAACCTCGCACGGGTGCTAAGTGTTGGTTTTCGTGCATCTCTCATTCTGCTCGGTTGTGTCCTCCCGGCTTGTGTACATCGGCATGGAGATGACTGAAGACGAGACGCGACGCTGCTGGAGTATTTTCCAGTGGAGCCGACGCACGCTGAGGTCCGCACGCAATTTGCTGGAGCCTCTTTCCTCGAACGCATGACGTGTTCATCTCCATCGGCAGGCCTTCTCAGCAGTCACGCTATTGGCGGTCACTACCACGGAAGATGCTCTCTGCTCGTATCTTGTGCCAGATGTGTCTGCACGGTTGCAAATGCAGCGCCATGTTCTGCTTGGGGTTTGAGTTTCAGGTTGTTCGGGCACTGTTGTAACTGGGGAATGCCTTAGACGCTACTTGGGTTTAGGTAGCCATAACTCCTTGCTGCTATTTTTTCTAGGAGAATCTGACCACACGAGTGCATTTGCAGCGTGGGTATTTTGGTATGGTCTCGTTTTCATGAAAAAAGGACGCCCGGGTTTAGGGCTGTCAGCTGTCTTGCAGGGCTCACGGAGAAAACCTTGCCTGCAAGAAAGTGGATAAATTTGTGGACGAAGTTGAATTATGTCCATGTTTTTGTTCGATAGATCGGCGTTGTCCATAGTCGAAAACGAATCGCACGCAGTGTTCAGAGTCAAAAACGCAAAGCCTGCGTTGTCCATAGTCGCGAACAAAATGACAGCGGTGCCCATAATTTTCATCGAGTGAGCGAAACCGGGTACGGCTGATATATATTACATGCATATATCACATTCAATGAGGATTTTGACTTCGAGCCTCGCCAGTCATCGCGAGCTTGAAGGAGGAGTTTCGCGGCGAAACCTCCTTGCGAGCTCGCAATGACCCTGCCAAACACCCCTATTAAACTAGGGGATTTGTCGTAGGTTTGGGGGGGTTTGCAGGATGCGGCGCACGCTGGGTATCTGCCGAGCCCCGAGGTAGCGGGGCCCGACAAGTTCCAGGGCAAGAAAAAAGAAACCAAACACACAATTGTAGCTAAGGGGTTTGCCTGTTATTTGAGGGAGGTTTGCGAGATGCGGCGCACGAGTGAGAGAATAAAGGGAATCTACCGGGCCCTGCTACCGCGGGGCCCGGCAGATGCCCGGGCAAGTAAAAAAATGAAACCCAAACTCCCAAGTGTAACTAGGGGGTTTGTCGTATATTTTGGGGGGGTGGTCCGAGATACGGTGCAAGTGTAATAGAAGAATTGGAATCTGCCGGGCCCCACTGCCGCGGGGCCCGGCAGATGCCCGGGCAAGTACAGAAATAAAACCCGAACCCCCTAGTGTAACTAAGGGGGTTCACCAGTTGGAGCAGTTCATCGCGCTCCAGCTTTAACTGCCTCACCCTCCTCCCCTAGGAAGAGTGAGTTGTGTCACCGTGTGTTCCCCTACCCTTCCTATGACAGAGACCAAGTTACGATCATGTCCTATATCCTCGTCCGTTCCGTAATTTCCCGTGCCCTGCCCCCCTTGTCCTCTTTATGATGATGTCGCATGGCTGGATGACTGGTAGTCTCGGTTCGCACCCTCGTCCATCGCGTTCGCGTCACTCGCTCACAGTCTTGTGTTGGTTAGCACCCTGGCGACGCTAGTCCAGGATCCAGTCGAGACCTGGATCATCGACTCTGAGACTACGCATCACATGACAACCTCACGTGAGGCCTTCAGTGTCATTGGTCTCATTGCTTATGTATCAGGTGTTCGGACGGGCTCTGACCAGGTCTTACCTGTCTGCAACGTCGGTGTTCACTTCCATGGTCCCGCTTGGGACGTCTTCATGACCAATGTCCTCTTCGTCCCTGGTCTTGAGCTCAGCCTCCTATCCATCACTGCCCTTGACCGCATGAGCATAGACGTCTTGCACTTGCATGATTTTGGCACTATGTCGTTGTGTCCGTTTGGTCGTGATGTCCTTCACGCCACCGCTCATGGCAACCTGTGGCACGTCCCTCGTCTGTCCTCCCCGTCAGCCAACATCGGCCAGGTGTTTGTCACCAGCGCGCTCTTCCTGTAGCATACCCACCTTCTTCACCTTCGTCTCTACCACGTCCACTCAGTCGCCATCGACAGCATGCACCGCACTCTGCCGGCCACGTGCCTTGACCCTGCCTCCCTTCTCGTGCCATGTCCCACCAAGTGCATTAACTACTCATAGGGGAAGATGCACCGCTCGACTTACTCCATGTCTGCCATCCGTGCGTCCGCCCCTCTTGGCCTAGTCCACTCTGATGTCATGGGTCCTCTTCCCACGGAGTCTATAGGGGAGCGCGGATGTTATGTCCTCACCCTCGTTGACGACTTCTCTTGCTATCACTGGGTCTTTTACCTTCGGCAGAAGAGTGATGTCGCTCCCACCATTCACGACTGGCTCATCGGTACGGAACGCGAGCGCGGTCGTCCCCTGTGCCGCTTTTGCTCTGACCACGGCGGTGAGGCTTCTCTTTGCCAGTGTAATAATCATTAACAATCAGTGAGCATCGAAGCGGATGCTTTCGTCCTAGTGTGTTGCTGAAGTCACGTGTATAATGTCATCTCGTATGCCGAATATTTGTAATCCTCATTGAATTCACTGTTCGAGGCCATTGGTGTTGGGAAAAAAATCTCCTTTGGGGACAATGTCACTACGGATAATAACTTAGCAAAAAATAAATGTGGACTCCTTCACATTGAACCGTTGACAAAAGTGTTGGAGCTTTTATTGTGCATCGGAATTCCACTTCATCTTTGTAAGGCATATGAGGAAAATGGTCGAAAAGTCGATACAGCTTCCCCCTCTAGAGACAAAGAATCGTGTCAGATTGGAGTGGTCTACTCGAGGTGTGGAACACATGCGGCCGATGGCTTCAGAGCGGTCACATGACCCCTTGATTGAGCCCTGCCGGCCTCGCGCTGTCATAGGATGTCTTCTAGATTAGACTATCAACTCAATGCAGTGCCATAGAAGGCCGCGAGGCCATGGGGTTCATTTTCTTTTGGTCGTTGATGACCTCAGCAACGATGAAATGCACCTCTAACTTGTCAGCCATATCCAAAGTGAGGGAATTGTACAACTCGGGGAGTGCCCGCCAAAGTTGGCGGCCAAAGTTTATTTTTTCCCAACAATGAGCACCACTTCGTGCACAAATACATTGCATATGGTTGTTGAGGCTCTCAGGTCCATTTAGCTTTCGGTTTGGGTCGTCATCAGTGCAAGCCTGTTGGCCGGAGCCTCCACCCATTAACACTAGGTGTCATCAAGGAACACATTGGCGCAGAGAAGGGATCCCGTAAGCTCGAGAATTTTGTTAATGGATTGGTTGCTGGAGTCCTCGGAGTTGCACCATTCACCGTGAAGCCTGTCACTGCTGTTACGTGGACTGCCTAGAGAGCGCCAATAACTCGTGTTGCTGAGCTTTTATCACCGGAGTCCTCATCCGATTACCACTACACGTTATCAGGTGTGTAGTCCTTTCACCGTCGTCGCCGCAAGGCCTAAAATCTTCCGGATGGCGAAGACGCACTGAGAGCTAGAAATCCTAGACTAGTGCAGTGTCTCGAGGCTACTGCATCGCTCGATTAGGCATGGCCCCATGCTCGTTGCTTTGCACTGTTGCCCCCTTCCACTGCTCTGACTCTGTGAGAGAAAACTGCACACTGAGGAGTTAGCGCCAAAAAAGGTAGACAAGGCTGGAAAGAACTGATTAGCAACTGAAAATGAACAACAATGGGAGACCCCTCCAAGAACTAACCCTCCCTCGACTCTGTAGAGCTTGTTACTCAGCTCACCAGCCAATCAGAAAAATGGCCTATTTTCCGTCAGGCAGGGTTTTCTCGGTAGCCTTGCCAGACAGCCGACAGCCAGAAATCCGGGCGTCGTCCGTTTTCCCTGAAAATAGGACCATGCCAAAGGACACACGCTGTGAACGCAGTCGTGTGGTCAGAATCACATATAAAAATAGCAGCAAGGAGTTATGGCAAACTAAACCCAGGTAACGTCTAGGCTAGTCCCCGGTTACAATAGTGTCTGAACAACCTGAATCTCGGACCCCAAGTAGAACATGACGCTGCAATTGCAACCGTGCAGAAAGATCTGACACAGGACATGAGCAGACATCATCTACCGTGGCATTGACCGCCATCGGTGTGACTACTAAGGAGACCTACCGATGGAGCTGAGCACGTCATGCATTTGAGGGAAGAGGATCCAGAAAATTGCGTGTAGACCGCAACGTTCGTCAGATCTACCGAACGACACTCCATCAGCGTCGTGTCTTGTTGTCAGTCATCTGTATCCTGGTGTACACAAGCCTAGAGGACACAACGGAGCACAATGAGAGATGCGCAAAAGCCAAAAAAAACCCATGACTCACACGCGTAGTGCACATGGACGGGCTGCAAGCACACCGGCCAAGCAGGCAAGGCTCCTCTAGGACAGACAGTACGTGAGCAAGGATAGAGAGAGAAACTCACGGATGTACACTGACTGCACTCACAGCCTTCTTGAACGAGTCGCGCTTCAATGCCTCGATCAAGAAGTGAGCCAACTACCGTGATGTCTCAACCCACACAATGCTCATGCTACCGTTGTGCAACAACGGATGTACATAGTGATACTCAACATTGGTGTGCTTTGTGCACGTGTGATGCACGCCATCATTGTCAGCGATGGCCATGGCACTCTCATTATCACATTGCAACGCGATGGTCGCAAAGACGACTTTACGCAAATCTGACAATAGACGATGCAACCACACGCTCTCACACACGCCAGAACCACGAGCCACATAATCAACCATAACAGTACTGCAAACAATGCAGCCTTGCTTGCCACTGCGCCACGACACAGTTGTACCACCAATGAGAAAGATCTAGCCAGTGCGGCTCTTGCCATCCAGGCTGCCAGCCCAGTCACTATCAGTATAGCCCACTGCGAAAACGGGCGGCTGCCGACGGTACATGATGCCACGTCGTGGAGTCGAGACAACATAGTGCAACACACGGATCGCGGCCTCAAGATGGAGGTGACATGGATCGTGGGAAATCTGGGCCAAGAGGTTAACAGCAAACGTGATGTCTGGCCGCGTCGTCGTTACCAGGAACATTAGTGACCCAATGACTCTCAGATACATGGCCACGTCAACTGGCTTCCCCACAACGGTTGGGTCGAGGCACTTCAGCTTTGCCTGGACATTTGAGGACATCGGTGGGGACGTGCTTGGTATGAGGGGTAGGGCCTCGGCGAAACGAGGTGATAGAGTCTGGACGTAGGCGGCCTGGTGGATGTACAGGATGCCCTGGGAGCGGTCATGCTCCAACTCCATTCCCAGGAACACTCTGACAAGCCTAAGGTCCTTCATCTGGTTGGGGGCATGCAGCAGGTCCTTGACGCGTTGGATGGTAGCTGCGCCTGGTGAACCAATGAGGCGGTCGTCGACGTAGACTAGGACGGCGAGGAAGGGCTGCCTCTCGGGTTGACGAACAGTGTGGGGTCTATAGTGCTACGAATCTGGCCACCACTGAGAAGTGTGTGACTTATCTCCTTGTTCCAGTAGCGAGGTGACTGCTTCAGGCCATAGAGAGCCTTCTACAGTCGCCAGATCCTACTAGTGTCGTCGTTGAAGCCTGGGGACTGTACCATGTAGAGTTCCTCGCCTTCCAGTTTGCCATGGAGAAAGGCATTGCTCATGTCCATCTGATGCAGCTCCCACCGGTGTTGGACAACGAGACTGAACAGTACCCGGCTAGTGGAGAACCGGCCTACTGGAGCAAAGATCTAGTCGTAGTCGACTCTAGGAACCTGAGCAAACCCCTTGGCCGTAAGGTGGACCTTGTACTTGTCCAGGGATCCATCTAGCTTCCATTGGCGCCAGAAGACCCAGTCGGTGTTGATGGCCTTTTGGCCGGGGAGAAGGTCGATGAGCTCGGAGACCTGGTGTTGCCGGATGGCGGCAAGTTCATTGGCACATGCAACCTCCCAGTGTGTAGCCTCGGGAGAAGCCCGAGCCTCGTGTACGGTGCATGGATCCTTGGGGCGTACCGTGGGGTGGACAATGAACGCGTGTGGGTCTCTAGTCCCAGGTGATATGCACGTGACCATGGCCGTGACGTCGTGTCTGTGCTCTTGATGGAGCATGATGTGGCCCAATGCCAATCGCGGGTGGAGATATGCAATGACAGCCAATGTGGCCAAGCCAAGGGCCTTGGTGTCTGTGTCCCCATTCACGACTGTGGGAGTGGGTTTGCCGGGAGGCGAGGAGCCTCATGGGGCGATAGAGGGTCATAGCGTGAGAGGGCGTGGGGCGGCGGCTTGTGTGCTCACTGACGGCATGGGTCGGAGGCTCTTGCCCGGGCAACGGGTATAACATGGCCGATCGGGAGGTGAAAGAGAGGGAGCGGCTGTGAGTGAGTCAGTTGGTATCTCCGGCGTATCCTGGAATCGTAACTCCGTAGATGGTCCAACCGACGCAGATGGGGTCATCAGCCTTGCCCTAGAGGAGTCAGCTGATGTGGAGGGGCCAACACACACGGACGGGCGGCTGGCTGAGAGGGACCGGAGGACTCAGACAGGACGGCTGGCCTGAACGGACCATCGGACGAAGTCGGGGCGGCTGGTCTGGAGGGGCTAGCGGACACGGACTAGGAGGCTGGACCTGAGGGACTTGCGGATGCAGACGGGGCGGCTGGCCCACAGAGACAAGCGGATGCAGACGTGGCGGCTGGCCTAGAGGGACTGACAGACACGGACGAGGCGGCTCGCCCTGAGGGACCAGCGGATGCAGACGGGGTAGTTGGCCCTGAGGGACCAACGGATCCAGATGGGGCGGCCGGCCCAGAGGGACCAGCGGATGCAGACGAGGCGTCTGGTCTCGAGAGACCAGCGGATGGAGACGGGGCGGCTGGCCTAGAGGGGCTAGCAGACACGGATGGATCGGCCAGTCCCGAGGGGTTAGTGGAGGTACACGATGTGTCGTCCAAAAGCTGTAGGACGGAGGACGCACTCACCACTCCCCCATGCGACCAGAGGGGCATCAACGAGCCGGAGTGAACGAGGTTATAGGGAAACAGATCCTCAAAGGATTGGGCATTCCGGGACTCGACAATGCAATGCCAGGAGGGATCCCAGAAGCGCCAGGCTTTCGACTGACGCGAGACACCAAGAAAGGTGTAGGGACGCACGCGGGGGGCAAACTTGTCACCTTGCTGTGGGACAGGCAGGCACACGATGGCCACGCAACCCCAGAGGCGAGCCGGGCAGAGGTTGTCGCGTTGGCCACACTAGTACTGGTATTATGTGGACTGGCGGGGAAGGGGTCCGTAGGGAATCCGGTTCCACACCCATTTCATGTAGGCCATGGCCTTGAAGTAGAAACTTTCGGAGAGACCGGATTCGATTCGCATGGTGCACACATCGTCAACCATGGTGCGGTTCTATCGCTCGGAGATGTCGTTCTGGGCAGGTGTGTAAGGTGTCGATGTCTCATGACGGATCTTGCGAGATGCGAAGAAGGTCGTCATCTCGCCCATTGGTGGCTAAGATGGAGTGTCGATGTCCGTACGTATTGCATGACATGCGACCCATGTCTTCCGAACATGGCTAGTAACAAAAAGCCTTCTGGACTACTCCAACACCTTCCCATTTTTTGAACTCCATAGGAATGCGTCAGCATGGACTTCATTACTTGCCTTCCGGAGACGGCCTGTGACCACGGTGTAATAGTAGTGGTTGTAGATATTCTGACAAAGATTACACACTTCATTCCTATGACCAATATATGAACACGGAGGAGACCACTCGTCTCTTATGTGAGGGTGTCGTAAAGTACCACGGCTTGTTGTTGTGCATTGTCTCCAATCGATCTAAATATTGCTAGCGACGTCCTCGTAAAAGATGCAGGAGGACTTCGATAATGATTCGCAAATGTCAACAGTATTTCACCCTCAACCTGATGGACAAACAGAGCACATGAGCCATACTATGGAATAAATGCTTCGTATGTACGTGGACCCTGTCATGAATGACTAGGACGAATTCCTAGTACTAGTAGAGTTTACAGTGAATAACTCGGTGAACGAGTCTACAAAGCTCACACCGTTTGTGTTGAACAGTGGTCAGCATCCAGTGGTGTCCTCTTCCTTAGTGAAGAATTGAAGTACATGAGGACAAATTCCTTCTTCTCAAGCCTTTATCGAACACATAGACTCCTTGTTATAGGAGGCGAAGGGTCACCTTCAAGCTGCTCGGCAATGACAAAAGACATATGCCGACAAAATTCACCGTGAGGTCTCGTTTGACATCAGCAAAAAAGTGCTACTTAGTAATAAGAATCTTTGGCTGAAGTTGCCAGGGGTGGGAAAACTTCTACGAAAGTGGATTGGGATGTTTTCCATCGTTGCACATATCAGTTGTTGCTTATGCTGAATATGAAGATACATGACGTATTTCATGTGAGCTTGCTGGCTCCATACATGACAGAGGGAATCGTTCAGTCATCGCCGGTAGTCCTTGCTACCGATAGCCAATAGGAGGTTCTTTGTCTACTCTAGCACCGAGAGCGTACACTCCGGTCATGGTTTGTTAGAGAATGCCTTGTTCATTGGGCCGGGTGTTAACCGGAAAATAACTCATGGGAGCCCGAATCTTGGCTGCCCACTGGGGTGGTCAACGAGTATGGGAGCTAGCTGGAAGCTCGACCAGATTGACGCGTGTCAGGGGGCACCACCTTAACGTGGAAAAAGTGAACAATATTCTCAGAGGGCAAAATTCATGGATTGTGACCATAGGAGGTTGGGGATGTCCAACATGGTTGTCGCACGGATGCTCCAGCCTAAAGGGGGGAGGCTGCTATTTTCTGGCTTTTTTTTTTTCTTCTCACAATGTTGATGACTCACTATCTGACAATCTTGCTTGATGTTCACGAACTGAGACAGTTCACAATAAGTGGGGATGAATGTAGCAGGAGGGCCGGTTCGGCCCTCCCTCCTTTCTCAAGCGAGGGGTGGTTGCGCACCACCCCTCACATCAGTGAGGGCTGGCCAACAACCAGCACTTTGCTGGCCGCCCGGCCAGCTGGCTACGGGCAGGTAGGACGGCCGGCGGCCTGCCAAGTGACCGGCCAGCCAACAACCGGCCAATCACCAGCCGCCGATCGCGGCCTCAACCCGATCGGCGGCTAAGGGACCGCGAGGGCCTCAAGGGTGAGGCCTACTGGCCTCCTGTCCTTGCCCTCGCTCGCCCTCCTTGCAAGCGAGCGAGCGAGGACGAGGGACAGGGGGGGCGAGGGTGAGAGGGAGAGCGAGAGACAAACCTGGCACAAAATTGTCAATGTGCCTCGTACGCAACGATTTCATATCATACTGAGAAAAAATAAACTCAAAGTTTGTTTATGATGAACTTTGAGTTTTTAAGACCGAAAAATCCTGCGTACTCACGATTCGAAGTAAAAAACCCTTGTTTGGATCCTAGAACCAGGGGTAAGGTAAAAAATGAACATGGGCCTTCAGAGACTCGAAATGTTTGAGTCTTCCGGCATTGATAAAGATTGCCCCTCAGTCCTACAAAGGGGATAGACCCCTGACACGGACCGAGAATGCCATTC
Organism: Penium margaritaceum; assembly: GCA_023375785.1. Taxonomy (NCBI): domain Eukaryota; kingdom Viridiplantae; phylum Streptophyta; class Zygnematophyceae; order Desmidiales; family Peniaceae; genus Penium; species Penium margaritaceum. Next base: position 45,432 of record SZWC01006181.1, read on the forward strand.
TGTGAACTCTGACGACGACCTTAGAGCAGGAGCTGAAGTACTGGCCTGTTACATTCTCCAAAGGAAAGATATTTTTTAACTAGAGAGAACGAGAAAATGCCCCTTATCAATCGTAAATTTTGGTTGATGACATGGCATCATCTACGAGAGGTGCTATATTTGAGTGCATCTTAGCGGGAGACCATTTTTACTGGATGTCATTTTTGCGTGCTACCCTCCTGGGAGGGCATTATTGTGTGCTCCCTTTGTAGGGGCTCCACATTTGCGTGCTTGCTTTGTGGGGGTGCACTACATTTGCGTGATTACTTTGGGAGGGGGTGCTTTTTCTTGCTAACTACGTTCAAAAGGGTGCCATTTGTGCATTTTTCTTGAAAGGCAAGCGAGCTCACCGCTAACACAAGCACTCGCTAACGTGGTAAGGTAAAGCGCAAGCGCAACTGCTGGACGCAAGTGCCAAGCACTACCAGCACCTTTTGTGTAAGCAAAGAACAAGGTGACCGGTGGAAAAAAAGAGAATTAGAACAGCATGGACACAGATGTTATCCAATGATGTGCAACCACCATAGATGGTAACTGCGCCTACTGCCTGGTCAGTTTCGCGCCACAATCAGCATCGCACGACTGATTTGCAAACAACACGCGGGAAACAGCTTGCTGAATGGGACTACTCACCAATGATTGTCGATGCCACTCACCAGATTCTGTGGACTTGTCCACCTACGACCCCTTTGCCGGATGTCCAATCCAAGATTGTAGAACTGAATCGTCCACTTGCAGACTGAGAGGATTGAAACAGGACTTCCAAGCAACAAGTTACTACCGTACTGACTTGCATATTCAATCCCTATTTAAATGGAATGTGAAGATAGTTTTATTCTTATATTTTACCTCCCTCTAATTATTTAGCGCACCTTATATGCCATACCACTGGGCATTTGAGAAAAGTTGAATTTGTCCACCGGTTCCTATTCACGTGTATTTCTTCACGTGTTTGCTCGTTCTAGAGCTCAAAGTCCAAACTTTGAACATCAATGGGCAAGCAAGGGCAACTGTCATGTGCTTACATGATATCTGACGGTCAAATTTTAAGACTGTGGGTTGTTTTAGCCATCTGCCTTGACCCGCTGAATTCATACTCCTACTCATACTTGTAAGTTTTTTTTTTCTGCCCCTATACATGTTTGTACTCCGGGATTTCTATGCTAACTTGCCCATGGACAAAATAATCTATTATCGTGTACATGGGAGAACAAAAACAACTATTTAGAGCAAATATTCCAGTCAATACGGTATTAAACAGTTGCTATTGGAGGAAAGCACTCCTACGTGACTGAGTGTGAAAAAGTGAACTCTCAAGACCCTACCGGCCACCTTTCCAATACTCTAGCGGATCCAAACACTAGGGGAGTTCCATAAATGGTTTTTTTTAGCCTCAGATAGGTTTTTCTGACTCAGCATCAGCTCGACGAGAGTAGGTATGAGAAGAAGCAATTTGAGGCACATGCTTAGCCTCATGAGTAAGTTCCATCGGCAGTGTTGATTCAAAGAGAGGCAACTGGTTTTCTGGAGTGGTCAAGAACTCGACTCGGTTCTTTTTTTCCTTTTGTCATCTCATCAGACCGAAGTATCTTCACGCCCAAAAAGAAATCTCCCTGCGAATTCCAGCAACAAATGACCCCGAAAACAATGAGAATATCTTATCCTTTGCTTCTAGAACCGACATTCATTTCTTTCCTGGCCAACCTCTCACCAAAGGCGTAACACGGCCTCAATGTCTCAACGAAGACTTTTGGAACTCTCTTGGTGAATGTTTCCGAGTCAAGAAAAGAAAAAAGTGATTGCACCATGAGTCAAATAAGTGAGGGGGAGTATAAATGTATGGAACTACTATGCCAGTTGCGTACTCCACAACGGCGAAATTGGTGCAGGAAATGGCGCACAGTACAAGGAATTGTGGATTTTAGTGTGATATTGGTAGGTCCAAATTTGCTGGGAAATTCTCCTCAACAATTGCCAGATATTTTTCCAGCATCCAGGCCCTTGGGGTGTAAAGGGCCTGGATTGTCAAATAAGTGTGTAAGCATGCACACGAGGTATTGCATGCCCTTTACCAACGCTTAGGTAGATGGAGAGCTATGTACTACGTAGTGCTAAACACCTAAGGCAGGATTACCTAATCCTACCTAGCTTACGTGCATCCAAGGTTGGAGAACAACATCTGTTGTACCATCTCCAACATGCATGAGGTTTAAAGTAGTCACATCACCTTTCTACGATGAGAGGTATGCTTCAAGATTATGATGGAAGGGGGTCTACAAATCTACACCAGCCTATGTAGCAAAATTAACAATGGAGGAGGATATCTTCTAGAGGGAGCCACATGATGATGAAAATTCACCATGAAGTTGGATGAAGCTTCATTCATGAAAAATCTTCTCCAACGTTGATTATAGAACCAATGATGTCCTAAATCCAAAAGGTGACTGTTACCACCACACATGAGGAGGCTTCTCCTTGAAGGGGGTCAACTTGCTAGGACCACATGTATATAAGATGGTAGCCTTGGCACATAACAATAACAACTCTCTTAGACACGACATTCTCATTTTTTGAGAGCTTCATACTTCAAATACTCCGTCATCATCATCACCTTGGCTACTCGAGTACCTACCAGAGTGCCCAAGTAAAGACTTTGTTGGGGTTCGCTCTGAAGACACCTGTTAGATTGGTATATTCGTGCCAGTATGGGTGGAGGAAGACTGAATGCGTAGAGGTCAGACTACCTTGAAGATGGTGGCTCTACCAAGAGCCTTGATTATATAGCCTTAATGGCCAAGCAAGAGATTATCCCTCGTGGGATGCCAAAGAGATCAGACTTTGTTTAAGCTGACATACATAGCTATGTTTAACCTGACTCATACTTGTACTATGTACCTTGTAGTATCAATCAAGAGATTCACTTCTCTCTGTTTCTTTTCCCTTCAAAATTCATTGTGTCAAGATATTACATGCTTTAATGTTGAGCACAAAGATCGCTGTACAGGCAGTAAAGAACCTAGACCTTGTCGTCACAAACCAAATAACTTCCGATGTACATACTCTGACAGACGCTAGCTTGCGCTCAATGTATACGACATAGAACTGGTTGTACTCGACGTTGGAGTCGGACGAGAATTTGGTCAATGAAGGAAGATAAGGGCAAAATATTGAAATCAAGGCTACGACTTGCACCGAGTTCATCTATGTTGAAAGCAATAAACTTGTTCAAAACAAGAACGATTCTATTCTACAGTGATTATAAAAAATCGTGACCACGAAAGCAAATAGCATTACGGTATTTACAAAGAACCTTAATGTACGGTCTCTTGCTATGGAAAATCTTCTCATTTGAAGAAGCTTTCTTATAGTCGTTGTGAAATTTGATCTTGGAGAAATTTTGCACTCCTTGATGTTGGTTGAAGAGCTCGTATGCTCGCAACTGGGGGTAGAGATGCTTCATAAAAAATTTGTTCAGCGCCTAATAGCACATGGATTTCCACATGTAACTGGCCTTAACTATTACAGAAAGTAGTGGGGCTGCAAGTGGGAATAGTGGGAAGGCATAACCTTGCCCAAAAATCTCGTTGAGCTAGCGTCTCAGCTTGGTTAGCTTGTGGCCACTCCTCCAATGGGTCCCCTTGAATATTTGTTTGGTGCTCGACTTTAACCCGACCCTGGGGGCTACGCTAAATTATAGAGGAAATTCTCGAGGCCATGCATCAGGGAAAACCCTTTAAACTTCCAATCATTCATGCAAACTATGTAGGCATGTTTGCAAAAATTACTACTTTGGAGGCTTATGAGGTTATTGAGTCTACTACATCTGTTGCTGCAGTTTTGACCTCCTTGCCTTATTCCAATGACAGCAACCACATGTGACCTTATTGAAAGCATCTTTTGGCCACATCAACTGGGATAGATGCAATGCACCATCACATTGTGTTTGCTACAAATACTTTTATTACTTCCTCTTAAACCAATTCAAGTATTCCCTTGTACGTCATGAATTGCTTGATAGGAGACAAGTGTTTCTTTTTCCATGAATGCCAACGTAGACATGCCGTTCCTCCATCCACTTATTGATGGTGCCAACACAAAAACCTGGCTAATGACTAGTTTTGTGCTTACTCGTAGGTTAAATTTCTGAGACAAACACATACTGGAATTGCATGATTCATAGTCAAAGACGTTCACGTAGTCAACGAATCTGTAGTTTGCTGTCGATGCTTCTCCCTTCAAACATCATTGGTTTGGTGATCAAACACTCCTTCCCAACCATTTCAATGGAATTGTGAAAGGCCTCTCCATTTAGTAACGCAGTTACGAGGTGCAACCTCCTCTACAAAAGATGCAAAATTTTATAAGAGTTGATGCCTAAGAGGTTGTTGGGCTCGTTTTTTTGGTTCCACATGGACAAGCCAAATGTGAGCTCTGCGCTGTAGGTACAGTTTGGCAACTTCCAAAAACATCAGCGTGGTGCATCAGATTGTGACCGCTATCACTTCAATTTTGGTTTCCTCCTCCACTACTTCTTATAACAATTGCAATGTCATAGGTCCCTCGGTTAGAGGTAGGTGTCACGTTTTGCCAATAATTTTTATGTAAATCTTGGCCACAACAGAGAACATCTGATTTGTGTTAGTACAATAAATCTTTTCCAAGGATGATTATGCGGTTGCTCCTGAGGCATGTCCTCCAAATGTTTATGTTTTGCAAACTCTCAAATTATAGCTAGGGTTGTTTGAAAAGACTAAAAAATCTGTAGTATTTTTTCAATGGTTTTTTATTCAAACATCCATGGTATTGTCTGAAATAATTTCTTCCAAATCACCTCATTATTGGGGAAAATTTAAGAAGCTCCTCCACCTATTAATGCGAGTCCAATTTTATGATTTAGGAAGCTCTCGGTTGAACCCGTATAATTATCACAGGTTGGGTATTCCTTGCACCACTCTTTAGACTTTGAAATCCCAGAGAACCTCACATGCAATGTTGAGAGTTGTTCAAGTGCTCAATCAGTAAGCACCAAGTTTTTGACCGGACTGGAGTGGCGTTGCCTACTCGTCCCCCACCTACTTTCGACTCCAACTTCTTGGTGTGACATCATCAATTTTGGGTATGTTGTCATTTCCAACAGCTATGTGAGATGTGTGTTGGGTTCTCCTAGGTTGAGTACATACCCTGGGCCCTTGGTGACCGTCATTACCCTGGTGGGTAATGACGGTCACCAAGTGCAGAATGAGGTTCAATGAGAGGGGAGAAAACAACAGAGAAGTTTGAACTCGTGAAAAACATAAATTGTTGAATATCCTCGTCTGAAAACATGAACCCATACTCCTCATCCAGTTGTACCCCTGAGTGGTCCCCACTAACTTCACTCTGGGATGGGGAAAATCCGCCCTACGGCCCTCTCCGTTACCACTGCCGGGTCCATTGCCGCGACCGTTTCACTGTCCACGGCCCTGTAGGCGGCTTCCTACTACACCATCTCCACGAGGTGCTGCTATTGCGGCTAACACCGTGGTCTCTTGTCCACCACCAGCAACCTCAGAGCACTGAGCCCTAAAGTGGCCAGGTTACATAGACACCTCTAAGGAGTCCCACCTTCCTGAGGAGGATGTTGTCAGCGACGATGCTCAAGTGGACACTGGTTCACTCCATTGCGGCCACATCGTAGGAAGGTGGGTCCGCCTCCACCGTCAGTGGTGATCTTAAGTCGGCCCGCCGCCTCGGCAGCCAACTCAACAAGCCTTTGGCGGTCATCACGAATTGCCTTTGCGACAACGTCGTCTGGCTTGTTCTTGCAAGAGCTTTTAATATGGCTGCTTTTGGCACCTTTGCTGCTCTCGACAGCCCTGCTGTAGGCAGCTTCAGGCAATCCGGTGAGCATCTTACCCTTCTTGAACGATTGGCTCGAGATCACCGCACAACGATGGCAATGATCGTGATCCTTGTCGCCTTCTCCATCATCGGTGTTGTGCTCTTAGTTGGGGTCCACGTCTGGAGGATCCTTCTTGAGCGCGTCGTCCGTCGCGTAGGGGTCATCCACGTGTACGTCGATGTGCTCATCAAGCACTTTTCCGGCTTTCGCACTCTTCTCGTTGTCGCCAAGGTTGGCGCCGGTTGCCTTCGGCGGTACGGTTGCCTTTGATTTGGCAATCGTGCTTGCGGTGGCGGCTCCCAAGACTTGGAGTCCACCGAGGGTGTGTGGTGAGACCATCTCCACCTTGCCCTTTTTGGTCTTGGATGGTCCGGTACTTGCCATCTCGTCACTCATGCAACTAGTACGTGAAGACGGTTGTGAGAGTCACCTCACAACTTTGAGGAGGTGTTGCCTCCCAAAGTCTTCTTGCTCTCACGATAGGTGAGCCAATTATAAAATCTATTTCTATTTTCCTAGGCCGCCACGGTCGGCACAACCACATGGTAGAGAAAGTACTACTTTTCTAGGCCGCTACGGTTGGCACAAGTAAGTGGATTTTGAAACTAGTCTTTTTACGTTGTGACTCAAAACAATTAGTAGTGACTAGAATATAGGAAAACAGAAAATTATAACACAAAGCAATGGCAAGAAATGTGAGTTTCGCTCACAAAACAAGGGCAAAGAGTGGGAGAGGAATTCTAACAACTCCTAACAACACCTTCACTCCTTGTAAATTCTTGTCTTCCTCTTGTATTCTTGTCTTCCTTGGTCTCCTCTTCATGTTCCTTGATGCCTCTCGCGTTCTTTGGCGGTATGTCCCTTGAGCCGGGGGTGTTGGAGCACCATAAAACAATCTTCAAGGTGTCACTCTCCTTCTTTTTAGGGTGCTCTCAGGCCGTGAGAGTCTCTAGTGTTGGAGAGGGTACTGCCCCAATTTTTGGTTGAAGAGGTGGAGAGGGAGCCTTGAGAAGAGGAGAAACATTGATGGCTTTGGGAGTTTACACTCCCTATCCCATCCCACAAAAATCATCCTAGCCCACTGGGATGAAGGAGAGGTTGAAAGGAAGAATCCCTAAAAGTTACAGCTCTTCTCGAGCCTTCAAACACACTTTATGATTCTTCAAATAGTGAAGTGTAGATATCGTATCCCCGTATAGTATTTTTGCGGCTGCGTGTAGCTGCTGGTGGCATTCTATATGCAAGGTAGTCATCGTTTCCGTCGCACCCTTGGTCGAGGGGGTCGTCTGGCTCTGAGAACCAGTGTAACGGGCCAGTACTTAAGCTCTTGCTATAAGGTCGTCGTCGAAGTTTGGTTGGCGTCAGGGGTTTACCCCCTTGGCTGGACTGAGGGACAATTGTCATGAACGACCCAAAGCAGGGAGGCTACAATATTTTGAGTCTCCGAAGGCCCATTTCCATTCTGACCTTACCCCTAGTTCTTGGATCCAAACCAGGGATTGTTTACTTCAAACTCGTGTGTTTACACGAATTTTCTGTCTTAAAAACTCGAAGTTTTTTATAAACAAACTGCAAGTTTGTGTTTTTTAATTCTTACGCAAAGTTATCGCGTACGAGGCACGCTGGCGATTTCACGCCAGGTTTGTCTCTCGCTCGCCCTATCCCTCATCCTTGCTAGCTCACTTGCGAGGAGGGAAAGGACACAAGGCCACGAGGCCTCACCCTCGAGGCCGTCGTGGCGCCTCAGCCGCCGAACAGGCTGAGGCCGCAATCGGCGGCTGGTGACTGGCGGGCTGGTGGCCGGCCGGTCACTTGGCCGGCCGCTTGCCGTCCAGCAGGCCGGCGGCCAGCGAAATGCTGGCCGTCGGCCAGCACTCGCTGACGCAAGGAGGGGTGCACAACCACTCCTCGCTTCAGCAAGGAGGGAGGGCTGAACTGGCCCTCCTGCTACAGAGAAAATACGTTTGAAACAAAAGTGAGGATGACGATGATCATCTGCAAAACAGGACCCTAAAAGATCTGTTTGTGCCTGCTATTTCTCCCTTGCTTCGAAGCCGGTTGGCCCTTCTTTTCTATTTTTATCCCTCTCATCAAAGGAAGATGGCCCCCTTTTAGTGATGCCTAGTACAAGGGGCCGATTGGCTTTGAAATGAGAAAAAAGGGGGCAGGGTGTTTGCCTTCAACGCAATGGAGAAAATTAGAGAAGGGCCAACTGGCTTCAAATTGAGGGAGGAAAGAAAAAAGTGTGAATGGATTTTTCTCCAAACAAAGGTAAATTTTTTATCAAAAGGGAGTGTGAATCACAAAGTAAACAGGCCCCTTGTAGATCCCAAACTCGGTTGATGACATGGCATCGCCAATGGGGGAGGTGCTCTTTTTGTGTGCTGCATAGTGGGCATTTTTGTTGGGTGCCATTTTTGCGTGCTATCATGGGGGAGGGGCCATTATTACGTGCTCGCTTTGGAGGGACGCCATATATGCATGTTCGCTTTTGGGGGATGCCATATTTGTATACTCGCTTTGAGGGTACACCATTTTTACGTGCTACTTTCAAAAGGGTACCATTTTTGCATTTTTCTCTTGCCTTTCTGCCTACCTGCTCGCTCGCTTGCAATGACGTCCGTGGTGAGCCTGTTTGTGCAGATTATCCAAATGGGGTGCGCACATACATGTGCAAGCCACCCCTAGAAGCACGCTGTTCCAATGGCGCATCCACGATGGTGGGGAGGGGGACAATTGCTACCACTACAACTGACAGGAAGATGCATTCGCAACTATTTTGTCCTTTTTGGCAAGAGTTTACTTTTCCAATTTTTGGCCAGTCAGAGTCGCAAGTTTCCACTGGAACACAGTGTTTTGCATTTACGGTATGATATGTTGCTGTGGCAAATGATGCACGAGCAATAGGTGTAGTCGTGAGCGCATTTTTTGACAAAAACATCTGCTCGTAATTTCTGATAAGCAACAGAAGTGAAACATGTTCGTGCTGATGCTATTGTGATGAGTTGTAGCCCACTACAGAGATCTTGAATGACGATTTTGCGTTTGAGAAGTCAATTGGTATTGCAGCGTGGATTGTGGTTTCTCCGGAGAGACCTGGAAGGGACGTTAGCCAATGGACTAGTAGTTGAAGGGGGAAAATGTGATACACCGGATTGATTTTTGGCCATGGATTTCAGGCCTGAAATTCTCGCTCTGCTCTCTCTTCTCTCTATGCCACCTGATGTCGTGTTCTTGTGTACCATGAAGCACGAGAAGCCCTACTTGTACACTACATGATGTATCCATGGTGCGGATCCGGCCATTCAACTTCGGCGTCCCGTTCTCCTCACACTTCTTCATCTCATACTACAAGAAGGCGCTTGTGGTGAGTTCGCATTGTTGCATGCACCTATAGAGGATGTCCTTGGGGACACTTTTTTCAAGCAGCTGGCAGCTTGTGTCTTTGATAGAATTCTCACAAGCTTTACCATATCGTCTTGGACCTTGGATCAAAGCCAATGTCCTCGGATGTTGACGTGGTTGGTAGGACCCTGGAATTTTGTAGAATTGGCTTTGTCAACTGCCGAGCTGTTATCGACAAAGACTTCATCCGGCTTCTCTTGTGAAAAGCCTTATGTTGTCAAGGAGGTTGCAAAGGTAGGTAACCTCTTGTGATTCTGCTATTGCTGCTACACGCTTAACTTCCACCAAGATAGGAGTAATGATGTTTTGCTGTTTACTCATCCATGAGGCAACTCCTCCACCAAGAAGACATACAAATCGAGTGGTACTGGGTCTGTCTTCTTTGGTCCCTCCAAATTCCACTTAGTAAAAAATCTTCAGTTTACCCAAGGGTCTAGAGCAAAGACTTGCATCACTTGTGGATTTGAGGTAGCCAAGAGCTCAATCAAGCCCCTTACAAGCTGCTTCTACACACCTCTCATTGCCGCTTGCCAAGTTGGTAAGAGAAAACTACAAGTCTGGACGCATACAACTTGCGGCATGCATTAGTGAAGAAATTTTGCTTTGATGGTCTGTTTCATTACTCCCCCTCTGTCCCTCGTGGAGTAGCTGCTGCTGAGTGAGAGGAGTGGACACGTGCCGAGTAGGCTTGTTTCGAGTAGGCACGTTCCCGTCAGGCACGTCGAAGTGTTCACAGACCTTAGTGGCATAATTTTTTGGCTCAGCATAAGCGTTTCTGATGTGTGTTAACACTTGATGTTCATACCAAGATTATGCTAAAAAATTTGCATAAAGGTCATGTTGACTTCTTTTCCCATGGCCGTAACTATGGTTTTGATAAATTGTGATGTGGCACTAAATTGTGTATTGAAAATGAGGATGTCGTTGCCATAGACCAGAGCATAGCAATCCGGTTGCCTGTTTCGTGACGGACAATGGAGGAATGGACAGTCGTCGTAGGCTGATGGTTGAAAGCCAAGGGATTCAAGGAGGCCTTGAATATTCCGGTATCACAAGAGAGGACTCTCATTGAGCCTGTACAAGCATTTTCCCAGATTGCACACTCTTCCATTTCCATCTTCGTAGCCTTCTGGCTACATCATGAACACGGTTGTGCCCATATCCCCATGAAGTATTGTGATCTTCACATCCATCAGCTGATCCTCGTAGTCTTGCACTGTTGTAATTAAGAGCATAATGCGTGCAGTGATGTAGCGACTCACCGTGACATATGTTTCAAAGAAAATTTTCCCTCCACTTGTGAAGATCCTTTTGCCACCAAACATGCTTTGAATTTGTCGATACATCCATCAGCTTTTTCTTTGATGCGGAAGACCAATTTTACCACGATAGGTGGTGAACTAGATGGTAGCTCCACAAGCTCTCATGTACCTTGATTTATGAGGATATTGTATCTGTATTTAATACAATTTCAATTGTGTTGCATGTTCTCCATTTAGGACTTCCTTCAACATCTTTGGCTCCGGCAAAATTTCCTTGGTTGATGTGAACAAAGTCCATAGATGAGTTGTAGTAAACTCAGTGATGACGTCAGTTTCCTCCTTGAAGATACAACTTGCTGCTATGGCCATGTTTTTTGCTGATTCATTCTCTCCTCCTCTCTGTTGCTCCATCTACTTCTACATGAGGCATGTGAAATGACGCTCGTGGACTCCCCCTATCATCTCATGCTTCTTGCCTTTGTACCATTCTCCGGTTCCACCACCTTGGCTTCATGATCAAGTACTTTGACCGGATGGTGGTCTCTAGAGATACGAACCATGTGGTCTTTGTGGAGGGGCATATTTGTCATCACCGTCTCTTTGCTTGTATGGTTAAAGCGAAGAAGGGTGGGTGGTTATGGATCTGAATCTGCTTCCTTTAGTGATTGGTTGTAGGAAGACCTGCACTTCTGTTCCCATGTCTGACGTGTAAAATTGTAAGAAAAGATGGCGTCGTCATTGATTGTGATCCGTTGTGATTCCATTTTGTAGAAATCCCAACCCTTCATGTTGGGAAATTGTCCAAGGAAAAATCCCGATGAAGCTTTGTCTGCTAGTTTCTTGCAGCCTCTGTAGGCACGTAAAGCACTGTCATACAACCAAAGGTCTTGAGCATAGTGATTTTAGGCTTGTCACAGTGCTAGACCTAGAATGCTGTCGTCTGAGGAAGTGATACATGGGATATGCAATTGCCCATCCAGACTGCTTGCCTCAAGGCATATGGCCACTAGCTGTTGTCGAGTTGAGCACCCAGAAGCATTGATTTTGATGTCTCGTGCATCATGTGGTTGGCCCTCTTTACCATGTCATTTTGTTGTGGTGTGTAAGCTTTTGAAAATTGCAACACAATCCCCATGTCTTCAAGTCCACACATGAAGTTAGTGCTCGCGTATTCTCCATTATTGTTGAAGCGTAAGACTTGTAACTTCTTGTCACTCTGCCTCTCTGGCATTACCAGTCACATCAAGAAGTATATAAGATTTTCATCCCTTATATGCAGAAAGTAGCTTTATACGAATCAAGTTTCATCATCGATGAACAAGAGGAAGTAGTAATAACCCAAACTCATAGTCGCTCTATGGAGTGGCCTACAGATGTTTGTGTGAACCAGCTTCAACTGCTGGCAAACACCACATTTTGAGGCAGGAGGAAACATTTGACATGGTAGCTTTGAACAGATACAATCCTCACACGGTTGCGCTATGTCCTTGCCACCGTTTTCTTTGATGTTGAGGCTATTAACTTGGGATTTCTTGTGTATTAACTGTACAACCTGGTTACTGATGCGGTCAATTCGTTTGTGCCAAACAGGTAGGTCTCCGCCAGAGGGTTAGTAGGGACTAGATGTTAAGAAAGGAGGCTTAGAGTTGGTCAAAGCTAGTGTACTAAAGTCCAGATTGATCATGCCATGCGGTAGAAGGATTCCTATGGTGAATGTTTTACCCTCACAACTCGTGAAAGTGACGTGTGATTACTGATGATGAGAATACCTTTTCTCATGAAATGTTTGAGTGAGATAAAATTTTCTATGATCACGACCTCGCACGCGTTGCTCGACTCAAACAACAAGGACCGGATATTGTATGTATGTTCTCAACCTACCCGACACTTGTCACGAACATATACTCACTGCTTAATGCAAATTATCTATTTTCCCCAAATCCTCAAATCGTCTTTTGTCCTCCACCCCATCCTTGTGAACCACCAACATTCTACTCAACGTAACACTAATCAACATTTTCACCAACACTCGAATAAGTGGGGGATTGTCTGTGTGGGCAAAGCTTCCAATCAGTCTATCAGTAGCATGTTTGTCCATAATTGCAAAGGAGAAATGACCATATACCCCTCGTTTTGGAGAATAGGTCTCATTACCCCCCTCCATTAGAACATTAAGCCTCATTCGCCCTTACTACAGAATAACAAGCCTGAATTTCTCCTACATCGCAACAATAGGCCTGATTTGCCCCTTTTGCATGGACGCGAGTTTCCACGCGTAGAAAATACATGGCATATCCCTCTTGTTTGTCGAAAGACAACATCTCGACATCGGCATGCTGATGTTACTTTTGTTGACCTAAAAATCACAAACTCATTCATGGATGGGTTTGTGGTTTTTCCGAAGTGGTTTGCAAGGAGTTTGCATGGGGGACCCAGGACTCCCCGTGCGTTGAAAGGAGTTATGGTTAATCACCTTAAATTCATACACTCCACAATTGGTGTACTAAAAAGTGTATTCCCATATGCAAACATTTCTCAGGAATAATGAACATCATTTCATGTCACTAGAGTCCAGATATGCAATTCTTATATAAGGTGTTAGATATCATGGAGTATATGTTCTTTGTTCTAGTTTTGGTTGGACGTCCATGTTCACTCATATGTTCACTTCCCAATACACTTGTCGATACACAGTTTCAGGGGTCAGGTGATTGGTCATAAATGGTTGAAAGGGAGGTAGGGTCCAGCAGGTGTCCACGCAAAAATATAATCCTAAAACCTGGTACATAATTAGGGGACGGGTTTGTGTGTGATTTGTATATCAACTGTGGAGAGGAATTGTTTTTAAAATAGGAACAATAACACTTAGGGAGTTTTCTGTTATGTCCCTGACGTACACGTGTCCATAAAACTCACGGCTGGGTATTTGTTTTCTTACATTCATGGCCCACCGCGCGGAAATTTCATGATTTTTCCGCCGTTGGGCCGAGGGAGTTTTGGCCAACCGGCCTACACTCCAGTGTGCCATTCCAGAAGGTTTGGACAACTTTGTCCACTTTTCATAACGGTCGACAGAAGTGTCATGAACCATATTGATGTTTTGATATCCTTTGGTCAACTTCTCGATGGCGCTTGAATTTCATAAAGAAGCGTCGAGATATTCTTGAAGCCCCCCATCTTCTCAATAGAGCTTCTCAAATCCGCCACTCATGGTGTGACTGTGCATGTGGCGCTCGGCTCAAATGCCGATGACCCAACTAATGCTTCATTTTCATTCTCGGCATTGTATGCATGTGCTCGACTCACTCGACACTTGGCATTGACGTACATTTACTGCTTAATACAAATTATCCATTTTTCCAAAAACCCTAAACTGTTATCTGTCCCGTACCTCATCCCTGTGAACCACTTACGTTCCGATCGGCTTAACACTTGGCATCAGAGAGTAACGGCACAAGAGGGACAACCAACATATTAACTACAAGTTTTTGGCATATCTCCACTATTAGGAAGATTGCAGACTTTGTGAAGACAAAGGTGAATAGAGCAAGTGGACCCGGAGGCGAGCAGTAATCCCTGGCGAGTACTCCGGCGATGGCGGATAAGCAGCACACGAACAATGACGCTCTCCAGGCCAACCAGGCAGCAGCGACAATCTTCACTGCAAATGGAGCAGCACCGAATGGATGGCGGCCAATCCAGTGACGGACCCCTCGGGCTCGGCAAATCCTTTGTCCCCGTCACAGCCTGTTGGGTCGACACCTAACACAATGGGAGGCAACGGCCGACAAACATGAATCAATGAAGATCTGTACCAAAAATTGTCGGGACTCGAGAGCTCCAAAATCTCAACGCGACAATGGAGGAGGTTAAAAATTCTCTTGTGTGCAATGTAGTACTCTCTGAGAGAAAATTGCAACTCTTGAGTGAACCCTAAATTGGACCGTCACTCCTCGAGCCGTTTGATCCCACGAACTCCATGGGAATGATGGTCAGGATGTGGCTGGCGATTTTGGAGGTTTACTTCACGGCTACTGGGATCAACAATGACAAAAACAAATTGACCTCGTAGTCTCGCTTTTGCGTGGCACGATGTTGACTTGGTTGTTGGATCTAAAGGCCATCCAACGGTAGCAGTATACCGGTAGAGCTGCGTCAACGGCTCTCGCGATCGCTCTCACATCATCGACCATAGACATACTGCCTCCCAACTAGATAAATCCGACATGGCATGACTCTCTCACACCACCAGAGATAAGGAGTGACTTCGTGCGCGCTATACTCACTCATTTTGAGAATCTAAACAAGAAGTCTGACGCACGGTACAAACTCCAATGCCTACATATGTAGACCAACAGAGTTGTGGTTAATCACCCCACTTTTATACACTTCATAACCTATGTATATCAGTCCTCTAACATCGTCACCTCCTATAAGTTTAATTGCATGTATTCGCTTGTCACATCACTGTTTTGTCAGTGTACACAATTAATATCATGTTCTAGAATCACCGTTATCCATTTTGTTTAAGATAAAATATAATCTGGTATTGATTTCAAACAAAACTTGTTTTCAACGATATCCTGGTGTACAACCGAACCACGGAGGAGCATAATGGACATCTTAAAAATTTTCTCGAGGTTTTAGAAATAGAACTTTTTGATGGAAAATTCTCGATGTGTGACTTCGGTCGCCGTTCGATCGAGTTTTCGGGCCACATCATTGGCATCGGATGGATCACAATGGACCTAAAAAAGGTGGAGGCAGTCACTAATTGGCCGACGCACAAAAATATTGCGGACGTCCAGGTTCTTTTGGGCCTCTGCAACTACTACCGTCGATTTATAAATGATCACGCCTGGTGTTAACGCCTCTCTCTGATCTCACCCGGAAAACCACCATGTAGAATTGGGGGGACAATGGACAAGAAGCATCTAACTCTTTGAGAGACGCTCTGACCTCGACTCCAGCCTTAAGATTAGCCGATCCAACGGTGGATTATATCATGGCCACCGATGTGTCTGATCGAGCTTTCAGCACTTTTCTCCTCCAATACAACAGCGGTGGAGAACAACCGGCCACGTAAATGTCGAGAAAACTACGTGGGCTGGAAGTCAACTACGCGGTGCACAAAAAAGAAATGGTTGCGGTTGTGCACACATTGAATACATGGCAATGCTACTTGGAATGCTGGTGATGCATTGTCTGCACCAACTATCACGCCCTGAAATATCTTAACACCGAGCCAAATTCGAGCCGTCAACAAGCTCGATGGATGGAGTTCCTCGAGTCCAGCTTTGTCTATGACATCAAGTACCAGCCTGGAAAAACAAGTCCGGCGGATGCTCTAAGTCAACGATCTAATGGCTGATAACAGTAAGTTGCTCATTGAACAAGACCCATACCTTGTGAGGCTATTCACAAAGGGTTACAAGGAGTTCGGTGGGTACGGCAAAACCACGTTTTGGTTCGACGACCCCTATTGGCGATGGTGATTTACTCGCCAGGTTGCCGTCCCTCCAAACGAGGAGTTACGACGCATGCTATTGGAGGAGCACCATGACACCGGTCCAGGTGGACACTTTGGCGAGGAAAAGATGCTCAAAAAGATGGAAAGATACTACTTGTGGAACAGGATGCAGACCGACGTGGCGACCTTTTGTAAATTGCACGACTCTTATCATAGACAAAAATCGCATCGCACGCGGCCACCTGGTCTACTTCAACCCCTACCTGTTTGGACGAAGCAGTGGGCCGATATGAACATGGACTTCGTGATGGGACTGCTTGCCACTCTAGAGGAGTATGACGCTATCCTCGTCGTGGTGGGCAGATCTTTCAAAATGTTGCACTTCATCCCGACAACAACCACCGTCACAGTAGAAGGAACAATGCAACTGTTATTACATCAGATTGTATGGCTGCACGAGAGAGAAACGGCCGCTTCACAAGCTATTTTTGGCAAGAATTGGTGACACGCTATGGCGGTCGGATCCAGCTATCAACGACATTCCATCCTCAGACTGACGGGCAAACCAAGCGATCCAACTAAATGCTCAAATAACTTCTTCGAACTTTATGCGAGCCACACAGCACTCATTGGGTAGCAAAAATGCCGACCACCAAGCTTGCCTACAATTCCACCACTTCCACTGCATCGGGTGAAATCCCTTTTGAGATGGTGTACGATAAACTTCCTACCACACCGGCAGGTTTACAAAGTCAGAGTAACATTCCCGCGGTTGAAATTCACCGCCGGGACTTCACAAGCATCTGGGAGGAAACATTGCAGATCCTTGCGAAGACACAAGCAACTATGAAGCGAGTGGCCGGCCGACATCGCAGCAATGAAGTGTTCAGCGCTTCGAGGACGAGATTTCATGAAGCTCAAACCCCACTGGTTGGGAATGTTTGAGATCGAGTGAATGCAAACCCCAGTTGGCGTTCGAATTTGGCTTCCCAACAGCATGGTGATCCACCTAGTCTTCCACATCAGCAAGCTCAAGCACTTCCCAGATCCAAGTACAAACTTCCCCGGCCAAGACGTCGCACCTCCATCCCCTGTATAAGTAGATGGGGATACAGAGCATGTGATTGAAGATATCCTCGGACATCAACGCCGTGGAGAAAAGACCAAGTACCGTACTAATATTTAATTTCGCCTTTTATTCTTTGTAATTTAGGAAATCCATAAATTTCTTCACAGATTTGGACAGATGCATTATTTAGGTGGATGCTAAGCTTTTGCCGAAAAAAATATGTGATCCTAAAATTTGCCCAAGACATGTGGAAAAGACCTCGGTGAAATGACTAATGCGATGACTGACGCGATGACTGACGCGAAGACTGATGGCGTCAGTCATCACGTCAGTCGTTGCGTCACGCTCATTGACGCGCTTATTGACGCGATGACTGACGCAATATATGTTGTGATAAATGTATTTTTTGCAGGACAACTATATCCGAGCTGCCTTGTTTGTGCCTCACCTGCACGCAAACTGACGAGTTCGAATCATGATGAAGGAAGGTTCCTGTTTCGAAGAGTCGATCATAAAAAATGTCGTTCTCGGACTTTCATGTCCACGTCATGTCAGTTGGATGTTCCTCGAACTGGACGAACGAAAAAATGTCGTTCTCGGACTTTCATGTCAGTTGGATGTTCCTCGTGGTTGGGGACTTTTTGGGTATTGTTCGCCGACAGCTCCAATCCAAAAACACCGACGAACAATACCCAAAAAGTCCCCAACCACGAGGAACATCCAACTGACAGATCATGCGGACTCTGAGGCCGCCCTTATTGGCCTACAATGCATGTGTTGTGTTCTCGATTCGTCAATAACTGTTTTTTTGTGCTGCAATGGAAACTTTTGGTCACATTTCGCCAGTAGTGAGAGGCGTCGAAGTCAGACGCAAGAGTCTATTTGTCCATCTGCCCGCCTCCCTCCATGCGTGAATTTGAAGGCTTTCAACGTGATCATCCTGCCCCTCACACGGAAATCAAATGGGAGTGTGCTCCCAAGACAGGCCTCTCCAGCCAACTAGGAAGCGTGAAGGCATCATTCAGCTATGAATTGGGACGGAAGGCAGTCCGTGTTAAGACGGGTGTGAAACTAGGCACCTCAGACAAATTTATCCGTTTTTGCACTAAGCACAAAGTTCACACATGGCTCCTAAAACAGTTGAACCCGAATCCTGAACAAAATGTGTTTCCATATGTCCAACATAATTAATTAGGGTGTACTTCAGTAATTCGCCGAAGAAAACATTCGATCAAGTTAGTTCACAGAAAATAATATTTATAAACTAATTAAAGATCAATAGGGTATCCAGTCAAGTCGCACGGCTACGACGTCCCACATAAGAGTTGGGAGTCCTGCGACAACCTCTGGGATGTCGATAATCTGATCGAAGCTACTTTCGCCATCACCGGCCTATGTCTACTGGCGCGCCTGGATGTCACGGCTAAGGGGAGAGGAGTGTTACATCCCTGACTTACACGACTCCCTAAAGCTGGCGGGTGGGCATTTTTGTTCTTAAATTCATGGCCCACCGCATAGTAACTTCACAATTTTCTCCCGTTTGGTCAAGGGCATTTTGACCAAATGCCCCGACCTCCAGTGTGTTGTTCCAGAAGTTTTGGACAACTTTCCGGACTGGTTTTCAGTAGTGTCGCAAACCATATTGATGTTTGGATATCGGTCGTTTGACTTCTTGAAGACGCCCGACTTTTATAAAGAAGGGTCGAGATATTCTTGAAGCTCCCTGACTTCTTGATGGAGCTTCACGAATCCGCCACTCATGGCGCGACCTTGCACGCGTCGCTTGGCTACAATGCCAATGACCCAAATCATGCCTCATTCTCATTCTCGGTGTTGTACATGTGTGTTGGACTAACTCGACACTTGTCATCGATGTACATATCATGCTCAATACAAATTATCAAGTTGTCCCAAAATCCCAAATCATTGCGCCTAATCATGCGAACCGCCTACTTTCCTCTCGGAATAACCTTTTCAATTCCCCCTTCTTCAAGCGTTGGGGATACCATTTGATGGGCGTTGGCCGGAATCACCGGTGCTCAAAGAAACATCCTCCCCTCGCCCGCGCAGGCTTCTTGCCACCCGTTCGATCGCAGCCCTCAATCACAAGGGCCTCGATCAACAAGTGGGTCAGCTGGTGGGCAGCGGGGAGGGAGGGCTGGAATTGCCGGCGGTTGACAAAGTGCTGACGGGCATTTTTGTCACGTGAATCCCTCTCCCACCCACCCCCCTCCCCTTGAACTCCATTGCGATGACCACAATGGAGGGCCGCGATCTAGCTGTTACGTACCAGACGTACACGAGTCCCTAATATTGTCGAGTGGACATTTCTGATATTACACAAGCATCCCATCAGGTCGCGAGACCGCGATATTCACTCCGATGGATGAGGGCAAACCAGCCAACTACCCGGCCCTCAGTGAATCTTCCCAAACCTTCCAATAACTTTGACCACTCTCACGAACCTGCAATAGAATTATCACGACCTTTCGGTCGACTTCTCGACGCACCGAGACAAATATGGATTTATAAAGATGCATCTTGCATCTTCACCGTCGATTCTCGAAGTCCCCCGATTTCTCAGCGGACCTTCTCGAATCCGGCCACTCACTACGCGACTCCACACGCGTCGCTCAACAATCGACCCCACGACCCTGACTATGCCTCATTTGTAACTCGCCAATTGTGTATATATGTTTGATCATTTTGACACTTGTCATCAAAGCACACTTACCGCTAATTATAAATCACTCAAGTGTCCCAAATTCTAAATTGTGTTCTGTCTCACAAATTTTAGATGTTCACCATCTACGCTTCGTTTGGCATAACACTTGGTATCATAGAGCAGCAGTGCTGGAGAGGTATCTAACTACTTTGCCCATCTGGAGAACTACCTCGAACAAGCCGTCAGCTCATCTGACACGTCAAGACTTCGCAGACTTCGCAACTATGACGTGAGGCAAGCAAGCACAACCGACGACCAGAAACAGATCTTCAGCGACCACTTTTGTGATGGAGGAGCAGAACGTGCCGATGCACGCGAACCCTGAAGCGACAACGGATGCTGGCGTGGCAGGCTATGTGGCAGCTTGACCAACCCCTATGGCTTCGACGATCAATCCGGTCGCAAACCCAACGGCGGTAAACCAGCTGCCCCTACCAACAGTCTTGACGACAACAGCAGGGATGACAGGTGGCTCTTGACGACAGGCGCGGATCAATGAAGAACTGGCAAACCAAATCTCCGCGCTCGAGGGGATCAACAGCCATCTGCTCCAGCAGCTCCACAACGTGATGGAGGCTCTTTGCAACGTAAGCACACGTGAAGCGGTGCTCGTTGAGAGAAATTCCCAACTCCCGAGCGAACCCGAAATTCGTTCGGCTCCACCAGAACTGTTCAATCTCGCAAACTCAAAGGGACCGGCGGTTTGGATATGGCTAACAGGTTTGGAGGTGTACTTCACCGTTAATGGGGTCAATGACGACCAGAAGAAAATTGATCTCGTAGCCGCGCTTTTGCGTGGCATGGCGTTCAGTTGGTGGTCTGATCTAAAGACCATCAAACGGTAGCAGGAGACCGGCGGAGCATCATCAACGGCCAATGACGCCCGTCTCATATCGCCGATTGCAGGTGTTCAATCCTTGGAGCAGATTAACCTACGGTGGCAAGACGCACTGACGCCACCAACGGACTGGAATGAATTCGCGTGCGCGATGCTCACATGCTTTGGACAACTGAATGAAAAAATCTGACGCATGGAAGAAGCTGCACCGTCTCCGTCAACAGTCCAGCGTGGCAGAGTACACGCGGAGATTCCGCGAGATCATCACAGGAGTAGACATCGCCCCAAACGAGCTATGTTTTCACTATAACATCAGCCTCAAGTGAGGTATCCACGAGCAATTGCCATTTTTGGCATCCAGAATAACTTGCCACGGATGATCGCAGCAGTAGAAAGGATCGGTAGTGCCAACTACAACACTCAGATATAAGAATCCTACGGCTGGCGGCCTCCTAACCACAATTATCGTGGAAACAAAAAGAACCAGTCGGCGGACTCCTCGATTCCAATGGAAGTGGACGACAAACCTGCTACAACTGCGGAAATTTTGGGCACATCGCTCGCAATTGTTGAACCAAGCAACAGGCCAAAAAGGGGGGGAAGCTACAGAAAAATGAATGGAGAAACGGCAAGGGGCAGCAGTAAAGGGTGCAACTCTTGTCCGTGAGAAGCGATGGGTATGAAACAATCATCCATCTGAACAGCCTACATCGCTGTATATTGTTTCTGAGATCACAAAGTTTGACGAGGGATACGAGGACGACCAACTGGCGATATTGCTAAAAGTCCAACGTCGAGGATGCAAAAGTCGCAGACCGGTACCAACACTATTGGATGGATGAGCTTCACACAGCTTCGTGAGTAACGACATGGTCCGCAAACTGGGTTTGCAGACCAAACCAGGGGTATTTGAAGGAAAAACCGTCGGTGGGAAATTACAAATACGGAGACTCCGAGAACCACTACGACTACAAGTGGGAGATCTACGGGACGTAACGGTCAGGAGGTCTTGTCCAATGAGCGGGAAAAAATCATCTTCGGACGAGATTACCTATACGGAAACAATCTGCAGGTAAACTAAAATAGCGACAACGTCTACGTGGAAATTGACGGTGCCAAACAACAACAACGGAAGCAACATAGGTGGAAGCAGCAGAGGAAGCCGCGGCAGCCGAGAAGCGACAGCTTGTGCAGCCGATACAGCTCAACATGGCCAAATACTGCATACGACGAGGAGCTCGTGCGTGGCTCGTACACCTCAAGCCAGTGGAAGAAGCGGAAATTGCAGCAGCTGGCTCATCATCGGCCTCATCAGTCTCATCGGCATCAACAAAGCTCGCAATGGTATCCAAAGAATTATTTGCACTCATCTAGGAGTTTGCAAACGTCTTTCCTGATGAACTCCCGAGAACCTTACCTCCTCAACGAGACATCGACCATCGCATTGAACTGAAACCGGGCAGTAGACCTACATTTTGAGGTCCTACCAGATGAGCAATCACGAGCTAACCAGGCTAAAAAAACAGCTCGACGAGATGCTCGGTCAAGGGTTCATCCGTCCATCCACGTCACCATACGCCGCACCGGAACTGTTTGTAAAAAAGAAATCTGGTGAGGTGCAAATGTGCCTGGACTATTGGACGTTGAACGACGCCACCAGCAAGAACCTCTACCCTCTTCCCTGAGCTGACGAGCTTTTCGACCAACTCCGAGGGGCTCGAGTTTTCAGCAAAATTGACTTGTGCAGCGGATATCATGACATATGCGTAGCAGACGCCGACATCGAGAAGACGGCGTTCCAAACTCGCGATGGGTATTTCGAGTTCACGGTAATGCCGTTTTGACTGACTGATGCCTAGGCGACGTTTATGGCGGCAATGGACATCTTCCGCCCATACCTTGACGATTTTGTGGTGGTGTACCTCGAAAACATTCAGGTGTACACCCCAGAGGAGCACGATGGACATCTTCAAAAGGTCCTCAAAGTTTTACAAAGAGAGAAATGTTTCCAAAAGCTATCAAAAGGCGACTTCGGTCGTCATTCAATTGAGTTTTTGGGCCATGTCATCAATGGTGGGTGGATCACCATGGATCCGAAAGAAGTGGGAACAGTCGGTGATTGGCCAACATCAACCAACATTCGAGAAATACAAGTTTCCCTCAGCTTCCGTAATTACAATCGGTGATTTGTACAGGATTACGTCCAGATGTTAGTGCCTCTTTCTCACCTCTTATCGAAAAGAAAAGAAGTGGCGATCGGGAGATAGCAAACAAGAAGCGCTCACCACTTTGCGGAACGCTCTGACATCGGCGCCAGCCCTATGATTAGCCAATCTAACGGTCAACTACGTCATGGCTACAGATGCGTCATACCGAGCCATTGGCACAGTCCTCCTACAAGACCACAACAGCGGCGAGCAACCGGTCGCTTACATGTCTCAAAAACTGCAAGGACCGGAACTCAACCACGCCATACATGAGAAAAAAATGATGGCAATCATACAGGCATTGAAGACATGGCCGTGTTACTTGGAGTGCCGCCGATGCATCGTGCGCACCGACCACCGTGCGTTGAAATAGTTGAAGACGCAGCTGAATCTCAGTCAATGTCAAACTCGATGGATGGAGTTACTTGAATCAGGGTTCAACTACAATATCGAGTACCGGCCAGGCAAAATCAACCCGGCGGACGCACTCAGACATCGACCAGATTTAATGGCTGAGGTGGCAACGCTACAGCTACAGCGAGACCCGTACCTCGAGCGACTGTTCGCACGAGGCTACGGCCAACACGGCGGATATGACTAGGCACAATTCTGGTTCAACACACACTCTTGGCAACGACAATTCACTCACCAAATGGTCCTTCCCCCAAACGATGAACTTTGTCGTATGCTGCTCGAAGAGTGCCATGACACCAGACCAGGTGGACACTTTGGAGAGGACACGACGCTGAAGAAGCTTGCAAAAAACTATTGGTGGGACAAAATATAATCCGACGTGACTGATTTCTTCAAGTCGTGCGACACATGTCAATGACAGAAATCCCGTCGCACGCGAATACCCTAACTTCTGCAATCGCTCCCTATTCTGACGAAACCATGATCTGATATCTCCATGGACTTTGTCACGGGATTACCAGTCACACCCGAGGGATATGACACAATCCTTGTGGTTGTCGGTAGGTTTTCCAAAATGTCCCATTTCATTCCAACAATGTCCACCATCACAGCCAAGGGAACATCACGGTTGTTTCTAAACAACATCGTGCGGCTACACACCATACGAAGAACTATGACAAGCAACCGAGACGGTCGATTTACCAACCATTTTTGGCATGAACTGATGACTCGCTACGGCAGTAGAATTCCACTTTCAACAATGTTTCATCCTTAAACTGACGGTCAAACCGTGTGAAAAAATGAGATGCTTGAACAGCTTCTCCGAACACTATGCAAACCTTATGGGATGGATTGGACACAAAACTTCTGACCGCCAGAATCACATATAATTCGGCAGTTTCCACTACAATAGGCTGAACTCCGTTTGAAGTGGTGTATGGCAAACTTCCCACCATACCAGCCGGACTACAAAGTCATAGCAACATCCTTGCAGTCAACGTTCAATACTGAGACCTCTCCACCGTCTGGGAGGAAACACAAAAGACACTCACGAAGACACAAGCAGCGACGAAGTGAGCAACGGACCAACATCACAGCGACGATGTGTTTACCGTTGGCGACGAAGTCATTATCAGCTCGACGAACATCACACTCCACGGAGTGGACTGTTCGAAGCTCAAACCCCGATGGTTGGGACTGTTTGAGATCGAGCGCATGCAAACCCCTGTGGTTTGCACGACTGAAACTCCCCGACACTATGCAAGTTCATCCGATATTCTACATCAGCAAACTCAAGCACTACCAAGACTCCAGAGAGAATTTCCTCGACAGGAATGTCTCTCCCATTCAAGTGGATGAAGACACAGAGTACATCATCAAGGACATCCTCGGCCATCGACAACGAGAACAAACGATAGAATATCTCATCAAGTGGTACGGCTACGATGCCGCGCATAACAGTTGGGAACCCTACGACAACCTCGGAGACGTCGATTACCTAATCGACGGCTATTACCGCCGTCACCGGGCCACATTTGTCCGCGAGCCGGGACATCATGGCCAAAAGGGGGAGAAGTGTTACACACCAGACGTACACAAGTCCCTAAGCTTTCCGAGTAGGCATTTCAACAATTACACAAACAGGCCATTGCGTCATGAGACCGCAATATTCACTCCGACAGACGAGGGCAAACAAACCAACTGCCCCACCCTTAGTGAATCTTCCCGAACATTCCGATGACTTTGACCACTCTCACAAACCAACGACAGAATTATCATGACCTTTCGGTCGACTTCTTGACGGACTGAGACGAATCTAGATTCAGAAAGGTGCATCTCGCATCTTCACCGTCAATTCTCGAAGTCCTCCGATTTCTTGGCGGACTTTTTTGAATCCAACCACTCACGATACGAGTCTGCACGCGTCCCTTGACAATCGACCCCGCGACCCTGCCTATGCCTAATTTGCAACTCACTAACTGTATATATATGTTCAATCATTTTGACACTTGTCATCGAAGTATACTTACCGCTAATTATGAATTGCTCAAGTGTCCCAAATTCTTATTCGTGTTGTCCCTCTCAAATTCTCCTTGTTCACCATCTACGCTCCGTATCGCATAACACTTGGTATCAAATCGCAGCGGTGTTGGAAAGGCATCTGACAACTTTATCCATCCGGAGGACTTCATCGTACAAGCTATTTGTGCATCTCGCACGTAAAGACTTTGCAGACTTCTCGACTGCGACGTGAGGCAAGCGAGCCTAACCAACGACCAGCAGTGGGTCTTTGGCGTCGACTTTGGTGATGGAGGAGCAAGACGTGCCGATGCATGCGAACCCTGGAGCGACATCAAATGCTGGCGTGGCAGGCTATGCGGTAGCTGGACCAACCCCTAATGCTTTGAGGACCAATCCGGTCGTGGACCCAGCGGCGATAAACCAGCAGCCCCTATCAACGGCCTTGATGACGACCGCACGGATGACAGGTGGTACTGGACGACATGCACAGATCAACGAAGAACTGACGAACCGGATTTCTGCACTCAAGGAGATCAACATCTATCTGCTCCAGCAGCTCAACATCGTGATGGAGGCTCTTCACATCGCAAGCGCACGTGAAGCGGTCCTTGTCAAAAGAAATTTCCAACTCCCAACCCGAAATGTGTCCGGTTCTACCAGAACCGTTTGATCCTACAAACTCCGAGGAACGGACGGTTCGGATATGGGTGACGAGTTTTGAGGTGTACTTCACCGTTGCTGGGGTCAATGACGATCAGAATAAAGTTGACCTTGTAGCCACGCTTTTTCGTGACACGGTGCTAAGTTGGTGGTCCGATCTAAAGACCATCCAACGGTAGCAGGAGACCGGCAGAGCATCACCAACGGCCAACGGCGCCCGTCTCATATCCCCGACTGCAGCCGTTCTGCCCTTGGAGCAGATCAAGCCACAATGGCAAGATGCGCTGAAGCCACCAGCCGACTGGAATAAATTATTGCGCACGATGCTCGCATGCTTTGGACGACTAAATAAAAAATCTGACGCATTTTACAAGATCCACCGTCTCCGTCAGCATTCCAGCGTGGCGGAGTACACGTTGAGATTTCACGAGATCATCACCGGAGTAGAGATCGCCCCAAATAACTCTATTTTCACTACAACAATGGCCTCGGGTGAGAGATCCGGCGAGCAATTGAAATTTTTGGCATCCAAAACGACTTGCCACGGATGATCGGTTTAGCAAAAATGGTCGACCATGCCAACTACAAAACTCAGATCTGTGAATCCTACGGCTGGCGGCCTCTTAACCACAATTATCGTGGAAATGGAAAGAACCAGTCGACGGACTCCTCGACTCCGATGGAAGTGGACGCCGTCAACTAGGGAGATACACGAACCTGCTACAACTACAGAAAGGTCAGGCACATCGCTCGCAATTGTCGGAGCAAACAATATACCAAAGAGGAGGGGAAAGTCACAGAAAAATGAGTCGGGAAATGGCAAGGGGTAGGAGTAAAAGGTACGACTCTTGTCCGTGAGAAGCGATGGGCATCAAACGATCGTTCATCTGAATGACCTACATCATTGTAGATTGTTTTTGAGATCGCAAAGTTCGACGAGGGATACGAGGAAGACCAACCGACGATACTGCTAAAAGTCCAGCCTCCAGGATGCAAAAGTCGTAGACCGGCACTAGCATTATTGGATGGAGGAGCTTCACACAGCTTCGTGAGCAATGACATGGTCCGCAAACTGGGTTTGCAGACCGAACCAGGGGTGTTTGAAGGAAAAACCGTTGATGGGAGATTACAAATACATAGACTCCGAGAACCACCACGACTACAAGTGGGAGATCTACGGGATGTAACGGTCTAGAGGTCTTGTCCAGTGAGTGATTGTAAAATCATCTTCGGTCAAGATTTCCTATACCGGCACAATCCGCAGGCCAAGTGGAACAGCGGCGACGTTTACGTGTAAATCTACGACACCAAACAACAACTTCCACATGCGGGGCGGAAGCCGACAGTGAGAGCAGTAGAGGTGGAAGCAACAAAGGAAGCTGCGATAGCCGAGAAGTGACAACCTATGCAGCCGACACCGCTCAACGTGGCCAAGTATTGCATATGACGAGGGACTCATGCGTGGCTCGTATACCTCAAGCCAATGGAAGAAGCGGAAGTGGCAGCAACTGACTCATCATCGGCCTCGTCAGCCTCATCGACATCAACGAAGTTTGCGATGGTACCCAAAGTGTTCGCAACAACCATCAAGAAGTTTGCGAACGTCTTCCCGGACGAACTCTCGAGAACCGTACCTCCTCAACGAGACACCGACCATCACATTGAACTGAAGCCAGGCAGCAGACCTTCCGTTCGAGGGGCCTACCGGATGGACTATCACGAGTTGGCCGAGCTAAAAAATCAACTCAACGAGATGCTCGGTCAAGGGTTCATCCGCCCATCCACGTCACCATATGCCACACCAGAACAGTATGTAAAAAAGAAAACTGGTGAGATGTAAATGTCCGTGGACTTTCGGGCGTTGGACGACGCTACCATCAAGAACCGCTGTCCTCTTCCCTGATCTGACGAGCTTTTGGACCAACTTCGAGGGGCTCGAATTTTCAGCAAAATTGACTTGTGCAGCGGATATCACCACATACGCATAGCAGATGCCGAAATCGAGAAGACGGTGTATTGAACTCTTAATGTGCATTTCGAGTTCATGGTAATGCCGTTCAGACTGACGGATGCCCCGACGATGTTTATGGCGTCAATGAACATCTTCCGCCCATACCTCCACGATGTTTTCTTGGTGTAGCTCGACGACATTCTGGTGTAAAGCTGAATCCCGGAGGAGCACGATGGACATCTTTGAAAGGTCCTCAAAGTTTTACGAAGAGAGAATTTTATAGGAAAACACTCAAAAAGCGACTTCGGTCGTCGTTCGATTGAGGTTTTGGGCCACGTCATCAACGGTTGGCTGATCACCATGGATCGGAAAAAGGTGGCAGCAGTTGTTGATTGTCCAATGTTGACCAACGTTTGAGAAATCCAAGCTTTCCTCGGCTTCTACAATTACTACCAGCGATTTGTACGGGATTACGCCCGCGTGTCAGCGCCTCATTCTGAACTCACTTGAAAAGAAAACGAGTGGTGGTGGGAAGATAGAAAACAAGAAGCGTTCACCACTTTACGGAACGCTCTCACCTCGGCGCCAACCCTATGATTAGCGGATCCAACGGTCGACTACGTCATGGCTATAGATGCGTTAGAGCGAGCCATTAGCGGAGTCCTCCTACAAGACCACAGCAATGGCGAGCAACCGATCGCCTACGTGTCTCGAAAACTGTGAGGACCGAAACTCAACTATGTCATACACCATAAAGAAATACAGGCGGCCGTACACGTATTCAAGACATGACGGTGTTACCTCGAGTGCCGTTGATGCATTGTGTGCACCGACCACCATGCGTTGAAGTATTTGAAGACGCAGCCGAATCTCAGTCGACGTCAAATCCGATGGATGGAGTTTCTTGAATCCGGGTTCGACTACAATGTCGAGTACCGGCTAGGCAAAATCAACCCGGCGGACGCACGCAGCCATCGACCAGAGTTAATAGCTGTGGTGGCAACATTACAGCGAGACCCGTACCTTGAGCAATTGTTCACACGAGACTACGACGAGCATGGCGGGTACGACAAGGTGAAATTCTGGTTCGACGTGCCCTATTAGCGACGACGATTCACTCGCCAAGGGGTCGTTCCCCCGAACAACGAACTCCGCCGTATGCTGCTCGAAGAGTGCCATGACACAGGACCAGGTGGAAACTTTGGAGAGGATAAGACGCTGAAGAAGCTGTCAAAAAAATATTGGTGGGACAATATGCAATCCGACGTGGCTGACTTCTACAAGTCCTACGACACATGTCGGCGACAGAAATCCCGTCGCACGCGACCACCCAGACTTCCGGAATTGCTCCCTATTCCGTCGGAACCGTGGTCCAATATCTCCATGGACTTCATCATCGGATTACTAGTCACGTCCGAGGGATATGACGTAATCCTCGTGGTCGTGGACAATTTTCCAAAATGGCCCACTTCATTCTGACAACGACCACCGTCACCGTCGAGGGAGGAGCACGGATGTTTCTTAACAACATCGTGCGGCTACACGACATAGCGAGAACTACCACAAGTGACAGAGACGGTCGATTCACCAACCGTTTTTGGCGCAAACCGATGAATCGCTATGGCAGTAGCTTCAACTTTCAACACAGTTTCATCCTCTGACGGCGGTCAAATCGAGCGAACAAACGAGACGCTCGAACAGCTTCTCTGAACACTTTGCGAACCTCACGAGACGGTTTGGGCACAAAACTTCCAGCCGCTGGAATTGCATATACCATACTGGCACTCAAATTCGTTCACCTTTTTAGAATGCAATTTAGTGCTTTTCATTTTCACCGAAAAATGGGTACTTTTTAATTTTTAGTATGGTCGTCCAAGTGGGTTACATGAATAATTAGTGCTTGTCATATTCACCCATCGGTCCGCACTCAACCTTGCGACCTCGCTGGTCAAACACCGAAATCCGAAGTTTGACTTGGAAATCTCGGTCGGCCGTTGGATCGACCGTCGCTGGAGACTCGAGACGCTTTTGAGAGTGCACGAGGCTGGGTTGGCATATGAACCTCACAGAATTTCCTGCACACACCATGGCGGTCGATCTCCTATGAACCCGGCGACAACAAGTTTTTTCCACAAACCCAGGCAAGGGAGAAAACTTTGCGGTTTACAATTTTTAGGAGTGATTCGCCTAAACAGCTAAAAAGGAAGTATCGAACACAAGGGCGAACTGAAAAAAAAAATTTACACGAATTTGAGTGCCAGTACGGTTATCGTTAGTTTCCATCGCAACAGGTATAACTCCGTTTGAAGTGGTGTATGACAAACGTTCCGCCACACCAGCCGGACTACAAAGTTGCAGCAACATGCCCATAGTCAACGTTCAACGCCGAGACTTCTCCACCGTATGGGAGGAAACACGGCAGACACTCGCGATGACACAAGCAGCGATGAAGCGAGCAGCTGACGGACATCGCAGCGAGGGCATGTTCGTTGTTGGTGAAAAATTCCTCAGCTCGGCGAACATCAAACTCCGCGGAGCCGTCTATTCGAAGCTCAAACCCCGATGGTTGGGACTGTTTGAGATCGAGCGCATGCAAACCCCTATGGTTGCGCGACTGAAACTCCTCGACACTATGCAAGTTCATCTAATGTCTACATCAGCAAACTCAAGCACTACCGAGACCCAGGAGAGAACTTCCCTGTCAGGGATGTCCCTCCCCGGTATCACGATCAAGTGGACGAAGACACAGAGCACGTCATCGAGGACATCCTCGGCCATCGACGACGAGGCAAAACGACAGAATATTTGGTCAAGTGGCACGGCTACGATGCGGCGCATACGAGTTGGGAACCCTACGATAACCTCCAAGACGTCGATCACCGAATCGACGGCTATTACCGCCGTCACTGGGCCACATATGTACGCGAGCCGAGACGTCGCGGCTAGGGGGGGGGGAGGGGGGGGAGTGTAACGTACCAGACGTACATTGTTGTGATGTTGTCAGTCATACACAGTTGTACAGTTGGTTGTGACCACTCGGCCGTGTCCATGCTCGTGCAGATCCTTGAGGCGGACCCAGCTGGAGACAGAGTTCCCTGAGGTGATGCTCCACCCGCTGGAGGCAGCCTGGCAGCCTACCCAGTGTACCAGAGGGCTCCCACAGCCCACGGACTACGTTTGGAGGTCTTCAGGATTTTCTCGGTGGACAGCCCTGCCAGGCTTATTTACATGTTTGTTTTATTACACTCTCCGGCTGTTCCCGGACGTAGGTGTGTGACCAGTCGTTGTGTCTGTCTTTTCGTCGTGCATCCGTAGGATCAGACGGCGCTCCGTTTGGACGCTTGTGCGCAGAGTTATGGCCAAAACAGTGGTTTTGGGCCGGTTCAGGTTTGACAGGCACCGCCGTGTGCGCCACCCGCCGTGAGCCACGGCGGCTATTTATGCTGTGGACCTGTCATTTGTTATTCCTCTCTGCATTCACTTCAGTTGAAGCTTGAGATACAAGTGCACGTGTCTCACCCTACCCTTGCTATCCCTTGCATGACCTGTGTGTCAACCAGCCAGACCCGTGCTGTCAGGCTAGCAAGCAGAAAGGCTAGGAAGCTTCCTGGAATCTTCTCATGGTATCAGAGCAGGCGAGCCAGTGCTCGTCGGGCTGCGCAGCAGAAACGCAGTAGCTGCAACAGCAGCGAGCAGCAGCAGTGGCAGCAGCCCACAGCAGCAGCAGCAGGTCCTGGTTGGACCCATCACCACCCTGAGTCGCTTGAAGCGATAAGAGTACGCAGCGACGCATATGCCATCATCCTGATGCGTCAGAAACCGCAACGGCAGGTTCGTGCTGCAGCTGCAGCGTGCCACAACGGCTTGAGGCCGTTGGAGCCCTTGCGCACAGCAGCAGCCGGTCCGAGGCCGCCCGTGTGGCGACTTGGAGCCGCAAACCGGGCGAGCAACAGCACCATCAGCGAGCAACAACATCAGCGGCGGCCGTGACCACTCAGGCACCAGAGGCACCAGTACCTTTTATAGGTGCTGACTCCAGCCGTGCAGCTTCCTGGAAGCCGCACGGACGTTGAGGAGCCGCAGACGCAAATCGCGTCAGCCGCCATCCTCTCTTCACCCGCCTGTGCCGGACTCAAATAGCCACCAAAAGTTGCGTGCTATGGCTCGTTGGAAAGCTTAGATCTCAAGCTTTCCATCGCGCCCTTCCTCGCCTCATTTGGAGCTCTGTAGCCTCCACCATTCACCGTTCCGCATCACTGATTTGAATTTTTCATTTTTTCGACCTGAGCACAAAATCAGGTCGTTTTGGCCCTTTTCCCCACTTTTTGAAGACGAAAATTTCACCATTGTCTTCAGCATCCTCAGAAGCCTCTGTGGTACAAATTTCGCTTCATTTGGACAACCTTCAATTTTTAGTGGTGAAAATTTTAATTTTTAAATTGTCAGCACTTAGCCGATTTTTTGGTCAGAAGGTCGACTTTTGCCACCGTCCTAAATCGGCGAGAAACGCTGACGGTTCTGCGTTCGGACGACTTTCGCACCGCCTCAGCATGGAGCCGAGCAGCTCCAAGGGCAAGGAGCTGGAGGACACCGTCACGAGCGGGGGCCGCAGCCCACGCTCAAAGGCGATTGACTTCCTGCTGGTGGAGCAGTCGTCACTCCGCCAGCGCCAGGATGAGCAGTCAGCTACGCTGCGACAGATCCGCGATGCCTTGGTCTCTCTGTCTGGGACACCGGGACATCAGCCCAGGAGAGAGAGAGAGGCAACCCCATCGGCCCAAGAGTCTGCTGGCCCCACTGCCGCCCCTGCGCAGAGACGAGAGTCCATGGTCGAGGAGTGGGATCAGGCGCCACCTCCCACTGGGGAGGACGCGCTTCGCCGGCTGATGGTGCAGATGAGGAGCCTGCGCATTGAGACACCGGCGCCCAGTCCGACGGGACAGCAGCAGCAGCAGCAGCAGCAGACCGACCCGCGTCAGGTCTCGGGTGCCGCTGGAGGAGCAGCGTTGATGCCTTTCATGCCCTTCCCACGCCCGCTCCCAGCACCACCAGAGGTCCAGCTCCCCACGGAGCGACGACCCAAGGACTTCGAGACTTCCCCGCCTCGCTACGACAGCAAGGCGGAGTTTGACTGTTGGGAGGTGCTGTTTCAGGTATGGGCAGACTCAGAGGGAGTCTGGCCCTACTACCACAGCCAGTACCAGACGGCTGATCCGCTCCAGTCCCAGACGGCAGCGCATGCCATGCGTGGACTGCTGTACGCAGTTTCACAGGAGACAGTGGTCGACTTCCGCCCCTTCCTGGGCGCGCCTGGGACAGGAGCAGGCGCAGACCCGCGCCGCGGCTGGGAGCTGGCGCTGACCCTTTTTGCAGCAGAGACTCACGCGACCCGGTCAGCGCGCCTTCGCGAGTTCCACTCCCTTCATCAGGGATCCTCGGAGTCAGCAGCTGATTATTGGCGTCGGGCCATGCGCCTGTACACTCGTCTGGGCACCGGAGGCGGCTCTCAGCTCTGGGCGCTGGACACCATCATGCTGGGAGTGCGCCCCGAGCTCACTGACACCTTCTCCCGCCTCGACCAGGACGTCCTCGCGTCCATGTCCGACACCCTGTAGCTGTTTTCCTGGGCGCAGCGGTACTTCATTCAGGTCGCGACAGCTGGCGAGGCAGCCCGCGCGCATCGGCAGGGCGCCATGGCCGCAGCAGCAGTGGGAGCGACGTCCTCTACGCCTTCCACACCGTCGTCCACCTTCACCCCCACCAGCTCCACCTCTGCCTCTCCCGCTTCCTCCCTTGCTACTCCGACAGCCACTGCAGCAGCCGTGAAGGGGAAGAAGGGGAAGAAGAAGAGGGGACCGCAGCAGCCTTCCGGTGGCACCGGACGGGCGGTCCGCTGCCACAACTGCGGCGGACCTCATCGCTACACTGAGTGTCAGCAGGAGCTGGACTGGGCGATGATCACCCGCGGTCTTCAGGCAGCCCACGAGGAGCGGATCCGCACTGGAGGAGCAGCCCGTGCCGCAGCGACCTCGGGGGCAGCACCGGCGGCAGATCCTCCGCCATCCGGGGGGAGTACCATGCCGGACCCGAGGGACCAGACCATCGCGGAGCTACGTCGACTGCTGGCACTTCGCTCACAGGGAGGTACGAGTGTGCTGTCACAGCCGAGTGGTCCACAGACTGACTGTCCATCTGTGTTTGTGGCACGTGGTCATACTTGTGGGGGGGCTACGTCGCCTGGTGAGGATGAGTCTGACAGCACAGAGTGGTTGGATGAGTCGCATCGTCGTGCATTGTCCCGCTGTCCTGCCACACCTGCTGAGCGTCCAGCAGAGGCAGCGTGCTCCGTTGCTCATTGTACCGTGACCACCACAGGTCGTGAGGCGAGTGGCCACTAGATCATTGACTCAGGGGCCACTCACCACATGACCTGCGACTGTACCGCCTTTGTCGTGCTTGGTCCTGTTGGGTCGTTTCGGTCAGTGTGGACAGGTTCTGGGCAGTCACTACCTGTTCAGGGGACAGGGGTCGTACGGTTCGATGGTCCGTCTGGTCCCGTGTATCTTTCTGACGTGCTTTTCGTGCCTGATCTGGAGCTCAGCCTGCTCTCTGACCGTGCCTGCACGAGGATGGGTCTCTCTGTTCACCACTCCATTGATGATGCCACGATCACTGTTCTTGACACTTCCACGGTTGTGTTGCGTACCTCTGTTGTGGATGACCTGTATCGCATCGTGCGCTGCTCTGCTCCTGACTCTTCCCCTTGCTCATCTGCCCGCGTCTTTGTCACGGGGGTGTTGTCTCCTGACCACCAGCGCCTGTTACATCGACGCCTGTGTCATGTGAGCACGGACACTGTGTCTAGGCTCATTCGTACACAGCCCGCTCTCGGTCTTGACGCGGCTTCCTTCGAGAAGCCGCCCAAGACCGACTGTCTGTTCNATGTTCTTACCCTCACGGATGACTTCACCCGCATGCGGTGGGTCTACTGCCTCCGCCACAAGAGTGATGCCGCTCTAGCCGTGCGCTTGTGGCTCGTGATGGCCGAGCGTCAGTCTCGTCACTCCCTCCACACCTTCCGCTCTGACCGTGGCGGTGAGTATCTCGGTGAGCTGACCACTCACTTCGCCGAGCTTGGTATCTGTCACTAGCTCTCGGCCCCTGCTACGCCACAGCAGAACGGTGTGTCCGAGTGCTGGAACCACACCATGGAGGACGCGGTTCGCGCCATACGCGCTGAGTGCGGTCTCCCGGAGTCCTTCGCCTTCGAGGGCTTCGCCTACATGACGTGGGTCTGGAACCGCCTCCGGCATGGTCCCTTGCCGGACCACGTCACACCGTATGAGCTGTGGTTCGGTCACCGTGCGGACCTCAGGCTTGCTCGCGTCTGGGGTTCCTTGGCCTGTGTCTGGTACACCGAGGACCAGCAGGGGTCCAAGGTCTCTCCGCGCGGCCGGATGTGTGCCTTCCTCGGTGTCTCCTCGCGCTCCAAAGCGTGGCGTTTCTGGGATGCGGGTCGCCACCGCATCGTTGAGTCGCGCGACGCGCTGTTTTTTGAGGCACTGTCGTACCACGACCTGTCTGCCATTCTCACCCAGGCAGCGTCTCACATTCCCACCTATGAGGCCTCCCGTCGGATGGGGGAGTCTACCCCACAGGGTGAGTCCGTCCGGGGTGCCTCCGGGGTGGGACCGTCGCTGGCCACCATTGACCCGGCCATCATTGCTGTTGGGCCTATAGTCTCTACGCCTGCCCCGCTTGCGCCCGCCACGACTGTCTCGCCTGCGCCTGTCGCGCCTGCCTCACCCGCGCCTACCGCGACTGCCTCGCCCGCGCCTGCCGCGACTGCCTCGC